>LPNX010391443.1:164166-316046 GCA_001517045.1 Pseudotsuga menziesii
ACGAAACTGTGGGGACTTACCTAATGACTTGATATGACTTGTTTACATTATTAATCCTCCCGATTGGAACATCGGGGTAAGACAACATGACTCAAATACATAATAGAAACATCCCGGAATAAACATCGGGTTACAATATATAAAATACATAGAAGAATACATTTCGAAGTTACATACACATCAACACTAAAGGGTAGAAAGCTTCTCACAGGCAGTGGTGTGCTACTTTTCTGAATTTTCCAAATTGTGTAATTGGTTGTAACTACCACCTCCCAACATTTGCAACTTTGTGTCCTACAGTGCCATTGTGCTTCAACATCTATGAATACTACATTATTCTCCATTTATCATCGCCCTTTAGGAAGTGTCCTACTGGCCGTTGATTGTCTGCAGCTGCAAATTCTGGAGCTAGTCCTACTTCCGCACCCTTGTCCTTCCTTACATTAAAGCTTAACTCGGGCTACCCAAAGTCAATCTGGTTCCCTGTTCCTACAGAATTTTCAAGTTGGAGAAAGAAATCTGGTCACATCTAAATTCCTTGTGAGTTTCTTAGTCTGTGCCTCAAACTGACTGGGAAAAATATAGCGAAGGATGACTTTGCTAGATACTTCAATCTCGGGAAAACTAACTCGCATACTTGCAAATTCTTCATCAATCTCTGCTGAGACATCGAACTCACAGTCTGCCCTATATAAAGGGTACCCTACATCACCCCTTAGATGGTTGCTACATCATGCAGTAGAGCTTTCTTCAACTACTCAGCCTAGCCCTCTTGCAAATTTGCATAGTGCATTGTTTCTTAATTGTGTTCGCTTGGCTGTCGATCCTCAACTTATAACACCATATTCATCTCAGATGTCATCATGAATCACTCAGATGCATCATTATGACTAAATTATTCAGTTACGTGACAAATGCGCCACCGATTCTGCCACCCCACCTCTCAAATCTGCTATCATGAGATGTGACATCAACTGTGCCGTAATTTTACCTCTTTGACAACAGTTATTGAGTAGTGATGTATGTTCACCGTCATGGTGTCTTCCGTACACTACAAGCCACTCACTCTTGTATGACAACCTCTTGTCGCACAACTCCTTGTCGTTCTTGGGCGTAGCACCTTTCTCATGGTGCAGCCTTATCAAGCCGTGCAACCTCCTCGCTTAGCGTAGCCCCATCATGGCATGCAACCTGATTCCCTTGGTGCAGCCCCATCCTAGCACACAACCTCATTTTCACTAATTCTAAGTCGACTATCCCCTAACCATGCATGGCCCCTGCTCGTAGGGGCATCCTTCCTCTTCCTAGCTCTCCTATCTCCCTCTCTTCTCTCTTCTCCCTTTTTTTTAATGCACAGTGCTTCAGGCATTGCGTGGTCCTTCCCCCATCCGATAGGGTTTCAAGCGGATGCCAGTCACAAGCTTTGGTAGTGATGTGCCATCTAACTGTTGTAATTGAACTGCACCTATAGAGGTAATAGAATTGAAAAGATATGATCCAATCCAGTGCATTTGTAGCTTACCTGGATGATACAAGAATTTTTTATCATATAGTAGCACCAAATCTCCTTGCTAAAATTGTTTTTTCTTTATGTGGAAATCATGCCACGCCTTCTGTTGATCTTTCTCAATGCACTCATGGAAACCTATAATGAAACAGCCTTCATCTAGCTGTATCAGTTGTGCCATGCACTCCTCTAGTACAGCATCATTATCCATTCCGGTCGCAGCGGCAATGCGCAAACTGGGAACAATGTATTCCATAGGCATCACTACCTCTTTCCCATAGAATAGTTTGAATGGTGTTTTCCCCGACAGTCTCTTGCACATGGTGCAATAGGCCCACAGTATTGCAAGAATATTCAAATCCTAGTCATCTTGGTTAGGGTTTCATACCTTGGTCAGTGCATGTTCCAATATCTTGTTGAAGGCCTCCACCATTCCATTCACCTGTTGATGGTATGATGTACTTTTCTTGTGATGAACCTGCATTTCTTATGTTAGGGCTCTTACTGTGTGGTTGATAAAATGACTACCCTAGTCAATCACCAATATTGTCGGGCACCCAAACCACGTCACGATATTCTCAAATAGAAATCTGGTCGTCACCATAGTAGTACAGTCCACAACTAGTGCAGCCTCAGCCTATCTTGTCAAATAGTCCATCGCAGTGATGACGTACCACGCATTAGTTCGTTTCTTGGATGGCTTGATTGGACCCACAAAATCTACTACCCATTTATCAAACGTTTGCACAGTTACCTGGAGTACAAGCGACATCTCATCCCATCTCTCATCCCATCGCGATGGTTTTCCAATGCGTTGACAGACATCATAGCTCCTCGCATAACCTGCCACATCATTATGAAGAGTGGGCCACCAGAGCACTACACAAAGTACATTCTACGTGGTTTCCTGACCTCCATAGTGTCCCCCAGCCACACTGATATGTGCTTCTTCCAAAATGTACTGTTGTTCATGCGGGAGGACACAGCGCCACAAGATTTCATCAGGCCCAATCTTATACAAGTGTCCAACAATCAAGTAAAAGTCAGAAGCTTTAACCACCAACTCCTTCTTTTGACTTGTATAAAGTTCTTCTAGTGCAACTCCGGTCACCAAGAACTGGATTATTGGAGCATAATGTTAATCTTCCATTTCAACTCGAAACAATTGTGCGTCTGCCAATCCCTCTTCAATTTTCGTAGGTTCCTCTCCCATCTTGTTTCTTGACAAATAATAAAGACCAACATTCAAACGAATTGCCTTCACTATAATCTCAAAATCAATATTTTGAAAGAGGATTAGCCATCTACATAACGCCCCACCCCCAACACAAGCTTATTGACCTAATACTTCAACGCTGAATGGTCAGTGAACATTTTGAAGTGACCTCCTACAAGATAATTCCTGAATTTTTGTAGTTCATAAACAATTGCGAGCCCCTCGCGCTCCATGGTTGTATAATTATTCTTAGCAAATGATAACTTCTTACTCGCAAAAGAATTAGGGTTATCCAAGTCTTCGTCGCCTGGCTGCGTGAGCACTACTCCTAGCGCAACTAAAGATGCATTAACATGAACATGGAACTCCTTATTGCAATCTAGGAATACAAGTATCGGTGCTGAAGCCATCTAGGCCTTCAACGTGTCAAAACTACGTTGGAATTCAGGACTCCAAGGGAACACAACATCCTTAATCAATAGTTTCTCCATAGGGGCAGTGATCATGACATATCCTCTAATGAATTTGCGATAGTACCCAGTGTGTCCAAGCGTCGCCCGGAGCATATTGACATTGGTTAGTGGCAGGAAGATGATATTGAGTGTGATCTTTACAAGATAAACTTGCAATCCTTGTTTGCACACAATGTGACCCAGCAATATTCCAAACAGTGCGCAAAATATGCACTTCTTAGAGTTCAACAATATGATGTTGTCGACATCTGTCCAACATCAGTTAAATATTGGCCAAGTCATCCTTGACTAGCCCATACAATGTGCAGTCGTCCATATATACCTGGAGGAACTTCTGAATGAAGTCCTTGAACACCGACAACCACCCGGGAAAAGATGGAAGGTGCATTTTTCAATGCAAATGGCATCACGATATAGTGGTAACAACCCCCTTATGTAACAAACATTGTCTTGTCACGATATTCTTTGGCAATTCTGATCTGGTAATACCCAGAAAATCCTTCTGTGAATGAGTACATTACTGGCCACCTACTCCTTCAATAACTTCATCTATGAATGGGGTCAGGAATGAATCATGCATGCATGCATCGTTCAATTTTATGAGGTTGACACATATCCAGAATTCCCCAATCTTCTTGTCTTGGACCACCATAGGACTTATCCATTCTAATTCTTCAACAGGATCAATAATCCCGGCATCTAGCATCCGGTCAAGTTCAGTCTTGACCCTTTCTTTATATCATGGATTCAAGCGATATGGCCTCTATCAAACTAGTTTTGCATATGGTTTTAATGGGATTTTCATTTCCCCTAGGTCACCCAATATCCCCTTCATTTTTGAGAATTTTGTTGGGAATAGATCTTGAAACTCATGCAATAGATCTGTGATCTTTTCCATGGTCTCCTCATCCCAGTAGTCCCAAATATTTGCAAATTTCATATTCTCTTCCGTCCCAATGTTAACTTTCTTAATCCTCAGTAGTTAAGTCATGGGATTAGTCGGCACATCCGGTGCTATGACATCTCAACTCCCTTCAGTCTCTGGAATATTAATATTGCACAAGTCATCATCATCCTTTGGCTCGCCAGATATGTTGTAGCATTCCATCATTAAATGCATGTGGCAATGAACATGTGGATCCATAGGATATGCAACTGACACAACTTTCAAGACGGCATCCCGAATGATCTGCACTGCATTGTTAACCTCTACATTTGCGTCTGCAAAGCCAAAGGTATGCACAAAGAAAACAGTCAATTCCTCCCAAGTAGTTATTTCTCTATGCAGTTCTGTTGATATGTACCAAGACCTCAGAATTTAGTCCAAGGTATGAATAAAGGCATGGATCCATTCATCCTTTGGTAATGATTCCCACAGAGTCTGGAATTCCCTCAGATGACTACAAGGGTCATTATGTCCATCATATCTCCCTATGTGATATACATCCATATCTCCAAAGCGCACAGTCATCAACCGTCGACACTGTGCCCATTCATGAATTATATCCTTATGACCTTCCCACCAGTGTGCTGGAGTGGCCTTCAGTGCGTTTCCCAGCACAAGCAATCATTTTGGTTCTGAGACCTTTTCTTCAAATTCCTTTAAGAATGCAGAAATTTTTGGAAGCCCTTTATAGATTGGTAGTTCGACAATCTGAGTCATAGCATGGCACAATGACTGTGTGATTAATCCACACTTTCTAAAGGACACTTCATGCATGCAATGTTTCCAATTTTCTAGTGCATCCTCAAAATCAGAGGATGCAGAGCTAGCACTACTCCAGACAAGTTCCCCCTCAGTCGTCGGGTGGATATAATCTTCAGAGATGTTGTATACATGATCCCACCCTTTGACAACTTAATCCTTCATAGTTTCAATGTTGGCCTTTAGTTTCATCCATGGGTGCGATGACTCGAATATCCTTATTTTTGAATGTCATCATTCGCTTCTTAAAGTTAATTATGACCATAATTTCATTATCCCATCCAATCCCTAACAACGTGGGATAGGATCCTTCCCCAGTCATGAATTCAATTACATCAAATTCAGCATGTGTTCTCATGCCTTCAATATCTACAACTAAGTTCATCACCCTTCGAATTGGTTGCACCTTAGCTTGCTTTTCCAATCTAAGCTGCATAAGGGACCAACCCATCGTAGGGCTCCCCATTTTTTCCCAATTCTGCTTAGTCAGGATGTTCACATCCAATCCCAGGTCTAGGATGACTGAGTCCACCTCATAGTCACATATATGTATATTCATATGGATCTCTTTACCTGTCTTTTTCTTCTGCAAGGAGTTCACTACAAATCCCTTCACCTACTTTCCTAGGTGGTACAACAACCTTTCAATCTCAACAAGAGCCTCGGGATCTCATGCAAGTGCTAAAAAATTCTCAAATAACTACTGCAAGGTACCATGCTGTCGTGATGGTCCTACTTTCTAAGGATAAATCGAAAGCAGATGGCATTTCATAGACAGGAAACTTACCCAGATTGCATTCGATCGCATCCCGCATCTCAAAAACGTCTATTTTTTAGTCGCAATATCAAACACCACTTTATTCTTTCCATCTTATCGAACTTACAGCTGGGTTCCATCATCTCCTATCATCGCACCTCCACGAGTAACAATGTCAATGTCGACATCCTACGTCCTGGGCTCTGTTGAAATTGTCATGACTGTTGGACCTTGTGTTTGGTTCATTGAAAAATTCTGAGCCAGCAGTGGATTCTAGTTCACTGGAGGGTTCAACGGGTGATTCACATCCTGGTTCTGAAGTGGAACATGGTTCGAGGCTTGGTTTTGTAACTTGTTCTGGATAGGTAGTTGATTCTGAGTCTGCAACTGGGCTTGAGTTTGCAACTATGGAACGTTCCCGGTTTGCCATCTTGTGATTAACTGGGGGTAGTTCTCCATAGTGTGATCAATTGATGCACAGTACGTACATAATCACTGCAAGTGTGGGCAATCTCCCTAATAATGTCTGAAAATGGCACAATTATAACACTAGACAAGTGTGTGCCTTCACCCCCTTCATTTCCAAAGCCTCCTCCTTTGCCCCAGAATATTTTGCGAAATCCTCCCTGCTGTGGGTACTGCGACAAAGCTATCTATTGCAGTGGGGGATTCGGTTGTTGCTGAAAAAAGTGCACTACTTGGACATATTGTGGTTGTGCCTAAGCCATTGGTATTTGACTTTATGGTTGCTATGGTGCAAATTGTGGCTGCGGTGGGTAAAACTGCATCGGCGGTGGTAGTGTGTACTACGATTGTGGTTGAGAACTTACCACCTGAGGCTGTGGTTGTTGTTGTACTGCATGGTGACCCTCCCCTTCACAAAATATGAACCGTATGTTCTTTCCTAAAGTAGATCGTATGCCTGACAATCTCTATCCTCATGCTTGACTGAGCGACAGAATGAACAATCTAAATTGGAGGGTTTTTACACTATTAGGATTGAAATTGTACCTAAGTTTTGTGTATTTTTTCTCAAATTTTAGTCCTTATTTACTTTTCAGTTTTGAACTGCTTTTAAGTTTAATGATTTTAAATGCCTTTAGGTTATAGTTTTGGTTTTAATTTGTTTTATCTTTTTCTAAATTTTTATTGAAGGGGCTTATTAAGTATTATATATTTGTCAAAAGTCTTCAAATATTGAGTTTATTTTATTTCGATATTCATATCCAAGGTATAAACTTTATTTTGGAGGTGGTTTGCTTAAATTTTCTTCATGATGAGATATTTCTACAGCCCAAAATCCAAACTACATTTACTAGAACACTGCAAGAATTGAAAATAATAGAGAAGCATGGTTGATTGATGCCAGAAAGTGATCCATTTTCATGTGTTGATGTAAGAATACTTCAGAAACCTGTTCGGAAAAATATGGACTTCTAGACATCTTATTTGGATCCTAAATAAGCCCTAAAAAGAAAAAGAGATGTGTAGTTATGCTCTGTTTTTTCCCTATTTTTTTCATTATCATTGGGAGCGGATTGCGAGGAAATGGAGATGAATTTCAAACATCCCAAAGAATTTTTTGTTCATAATGGGTTTAGTCATAAAAACCTATCTCAATTTTTAAACAGCTATCATCGTTTAAGAGATTCGAATTCATCTTTGTGGCCTATTTTTTAGGGTTTGAATTATTTAATAGTTTCCTGTTTTAGTCACAAATGTACAACATGTATTTCGATCAATTGAAGGGGAATTTTTAAAAACCAGGAGAGGTTTTTGTTCATCGCAGACCGATTTAGGAAAACCTCTCTCATTTTCTGTACAAGTGTCCTGGATCAAGAGATATGGAGGCTTCTTTGAGACCCATTTTTGCGAAATTCACCAAATTTCCCAGGAATCCGATTTTGCTATTTTTAGTCAATTAGTTTTTAATCTTTTGAAAGTTGGTTAATTTAACTACTGGGTAGTTTCTAATTTGACCTAAATAAGTGAATATGGAACTACTTCATATTAGATATTTGTAATTATAAAAAGGGGACAAGCATACAGTGCAAGGGTTCGAATTTGTGCAAGAAGAGGATCTAGTGTTGGATGTATTACAAGCTAAGACTCATGACTCTTATGTAAGTTTGAAGATTGATATTGATTTTATACATACTGATAAGCCACTTTATCTATAATGTTGTTTTTGTTTATGATTTGTCTGATCACTCAATATACAACTTCAATTCTTGTTTAATGTTTTTACTCATGCAAATGTTTGTATGTTGTGGATGAAATCAGTATTATATTTGTAATCTCTATGGTTTATTTTTATGTGTTTGATCCCCAGTTCTTCATACTCGTTCATGATTTAGTACTTGTGTTAGCTTGTTGATGTATTTACCTTCTTGTTGATGAATTTTCAAACCAAAATCAAACCCAATTCTATTTTACTTTTATTTTTGAGATTGTTCTAGCTTGTTCCTGTGGTAGTCTAGGAACAATTTCTAGCACAAACATCTTTGGCGTCGTTGTTGGGGATGTAACCGAAGTATATAGTCCCTAGGATATCATTATTCATCTGATTTTGAGAGGTGAACAAAGTCAGAAAATATTTTAGACTACATTTTCACCAAACAGTGGTTCATAGTGGCTACCATAAATATTGGAACAAGAGAGAAACCTACTTCACCTATACATTTGGGTGTCACAGATCCAGAACAGATTTTGAAAGAAGCTAGGAAAATTCAAAAATCACTGGAGACTCCACGAAAGAAAGATTTGATGGCCACTTCACCGATTCAAGATGTGAATGAGCATGGAAGCCATTGTGGCTGCAAGGTATTTTTTTTGTGATTTCTCAAATATTGATGGTTTTCCACATCTAGTGCTTTCTATAACTAAGTGGGGTGACTATCATCCCAGATTCAGAGGAAACAAGTATGAGCATCCTCGTGAGCACTTATTAAATTTTCATAAATGCATGCTTGAACATGATTTTGTTCATGAGGTTTTCTTAATCAAAATGTTTAGATTTTATTTAGAAGAACATGCTCATGAATGGTGTCAATCCCTTCCTGCTGCTAGCATTAATTCTTTGAAGGATTTTCATATTGTTTTTCATCATCATTGTCAAAGCTTTTATCCAGCGGATCTTCTATTTGAAAATTGTTGTGAGGAGTATGAATTGCAGGATGAGATTGAAGATATAGATAGAGAAGAATTGATCCCTCACAATCTTCATCAGTTCTCTAATGATCTTCAAGATAATAGGTTTTCCCATAAATATGAATTAGAAGTGGATAATGAAGAAGCTGAAGGTTCTTCTATTATCATTAATTCTGATTATTATAAACCTGAAGATTTGGTTTCTTTAGATACAAAACAAAATGATCAGTTGTATTTTGGTCAAATGCCAATGAAAATTAGTAAGGGAAATCCCCTTCTTTCAGATTTGCAAACAAAAGGAAATTGCGCCAACCATGAAGAACTAGATTTGCAGAGATCATCTATTTCCAAGGAGGAACAGCAAGAGGACTTTCTTTCTCTTCATGTACCTGTTACTTCAAATCTAGATAAAAAAGATGCTAATGGAAAGGAATATCATGCTAATTTTTTTTCAAATCATCTTTTTATGATGAATATGATGAAGACATTGAAGTTTTAGATCGGAAGTTTCATGATCAGCAGAAACCGATTGTAGGTGAATTATATTCCAATCTTTTTATTGAACAAGAAAAAGTTTTGAATTGCTTTGACTCTCATAGAATCCAGACTTTAGATAATTTGAATATAATATTAGATGTGTCTAATAGCCATGGCCATGATAGCTTTGCTTCTCAAAACCATTATGAAAATATGCAAATTTTTTATGGATATAAAGAAATACTACAACCATTTTTTCAGTCCTCATTAGTTAAGCAGCACTCTTCATAAATCAGTCAGCTTGGGCTCATGGAAGATATAAAATAGGATAACCTCAACAGAGTCGAACATTTTATATATTGTTTTCCTATTGCATTATCTCATGGAGTATTGAGAATTGAGGAAACTCATTTGTAGTCCATTCTTTTTTAACAACATAAGGAATAATTTTGCATGATTTTCATGGTCCCATGGCTTCTTGGATGGAGTTTTATTTTTCAAAGGTTTATAATGCTCCATATTTTGGCATACTTCCTATTTCCAGCCGTAAGTATCAGCTGCCTATAGAATCTTTATTGAATTTATCACATCTTTTGTTGGTCTCCTCAAACAATGGCATGCATGGAATTATGATTCTTAGTC
The DNA here is from genome assembly GCA_001517045.1 of Pseudotsuga menziesii. Lineage (NCBI taxonomy): Eukaryota > Viridiplantae > Streptophyta > Pinopsida > Pinales > Pinaceae > Pseudotsuga > Pseudotsuga menziesii. Next base: position 174,094 of record LPNX010391443.1, read on the forward strand.
AAATGGTTTCTTGGCTTCACTGAAAGTATGATTACACTTGATTGGGTTGTTTCCTCCGATTATAAGTAGGAATATATAGCAGAATAAGCTCGCCATACAAGCATGTAGATTCTTTTTAGTATGCTAGCTTGTAGCAGTATTTTGTCATTTCATAGGTATGTGTTCAAAGTTTGAGAAAGTTGTAGAGATTTGGTAAATGACTCCAATTTCCCAATGGAATTTTTGCAGAATAACAAGGAAGTTTCAGTTAAAGATGGCAGAAGGCATTGGTCTACAAGTTCTTGAAACCTCACAAGGAGGATTTCATCCCCCAGCAGGAGCCAGATGTTAGGACTGAAATTGTACCTAATTTTTTTGTGTTTTTCCTCAAATTTTAGTCCTTATTTACTTTTCAGTTTTGAACTGGTTTTAAGTGTAATGATTTTAAATGGCTTTAGGTTATAGTTTTGGTTTTAATTTGTTTTATCTTTTTCTAAGTTTTTATTGAAGGGAATTATTAAGTATTATAATTTTTCAAATACTGAGTTAATTTTATTCCGATATTCATATCCAAGGTCTAACCTTTATTTTGGAGGTGGTTTGCTTAATTTTTCTTCTTGATGAGATATTCCCACAGCCCAAAATCCAAGCTACATTCACTAGAACACTGCAGGAATTGAAAATCATAGAGAAGCATGGTTGATTAATGCCAGAAAGTGATCAATTTGCATCTGTTGATGTAAGGATACTTCAAAAAATTGTTCAACAAATTATGTACTTCTAGACATCTGATTTGGATCCTGAAGAAGCCCTAAAAACAAAAAGAGATGTGTAGTTATGCTTTGTTTTTTTCCTGTTTTTGTCATTCTCATTGGGAGCGTATTACGAAGCAATGGAGATGAATTTCAGAAATCCCAAAGAGGTTTTTTTTCATCATGGGTTCATTCATAAAAACCTATCTCATGTTTGAAACAAATATCATCGTTTGAGATATTCATGTTCATCTTTGTCTCATATGTTTCAGGGTTTGAATTATTTAATAGTTTCCTATTTTAGTCACAAATTTCCAGCATGTTTTTCTATCAATTGAAGGGGAATTTTTAAAAACCATGAGAGGTTTTTGTTCATCATAGAATCATGTAGAAAACCCCTCTCATTTTTAGCACAGGAGTCTCGGTGAGAGAGATATGGAGGGTTATTTGAGACCCATTTTTCAGAAATTCGAAAAATTTCCTAGGAATCTGATTTTGCTATTTTTAGTCAATTAGTTTTTAATCTTTTGAAAATTGGTTAATGTAACTGCTGAGTATTTTTTAATTTGACCTAAAGAAGTGAATATGGAACTACTTCATATTATATCTTTGTAATTATAAAAAGGGGACAAGCATACAGTGCAAGGGTGAGAATTTTGTGCAAGAAGAGGCTCTAGTGCTATATGTATTACAAGATAAGACTCATGACTCTTATGTAAGTTGGAAGACTGATATTGATTTTATACATATTGATAAGCCACTTCATCTATCTTTTTGTTTTTTTTATGATCTATATAATCACTCAATATACAACTTCATTTCTTATTTAATGTTTTTACTCATGCAAATGCTTGTATGTTGTGGATGAAATCAGAATTATATTTGTAATCTTTATGGTTTACGTTTATGTGTTTGATCCCCATTTCTTCATAATCGTTCATGATTCAGTACTTGTCTTACTTTGTTGATGTATTTACCTTCTTTTTGATGAATTTTCAAACCAAAATCAATAAAACTCAATTCCATTTTACTTTTATTTTTGAGATTTTTCTAGCTTGTTCCTGTGGTAGTCTAGGAACAATTTTTAGCACAAACAGACAACATCTTTTGCATATAGATACATTCCTCATGTTGATATCCATATACTTGGCATATGCGACACCATGGCATACCAGCACTACTCAACAGGTTTGGTGCTCCTGATAACAAGTAATTTCTATAGTTGGGGCAGGTATCTTTGGTATGGCTATCTGCATGACACCGAGTACACCAAAGATCTACATGGTCCTCCTTACCTTTCTTGATATCATGTAGCTTAAGTGTGAGGTTTGATAATTGTTCCTGAAAGTGATTCATCCTGGCAGCACTCTCCTCAATAGGTGAAGCTTTGAGCATCATCGTAATTTACAGGGCTTCGCTCTACGTCGCTATATTTTGCTGCATCAATGGTTTCCGGCTATGAGAAACCAATGCTGTGATAAACCATTCTTTGTGCTGGACATGGCTCATATAAAAATTGACTCTGGACATCAGTGTCTTGAACCACTAATCAAAGTCCAAACAGTCTTATTACGGAATTGATTGATTTCTTTTAGCTCCGTAATGTATTGTGCTTCCAACTTTGGCTTCCTCAATTCCTTGATTAGTCCTGTTTGGATCTCATTTAATGTCTTCGCTAGGGTCCCCTCATGAAATTGGGTAAACTTCGTAAACCAGTCGAGTGTGTGACCCCTCAAAGTAGTCGTGAGTTGTCCTTTCTTTAAATCATCATCAGTGGTATGTCTAACAGTCCACATTGCTTCACATAAAAACCAATACTACTCAGGATCATCAATCTCATTTCCATGGAACAAAGGTAGCTTCATATCGTTGCCCGCCATCCTGGGTCTCCTTCCGACAGATGTTGTTCTACTACTAGACTGTTTCTGACACCTTGGGCAAGTCGACGTGGGACTTGGAGTTTTTCCTGAGGTTGGAATAGTGCATGGAGGTGTGGGTATGTTGTTGCTGGGTTTTGATCTTACCTTTGTTCTAGGCATAGTGGGGATTGGTTGTCCTCGTAGTCACTGTAGGGTCGCTTCATCCCATCTAGTTTTCCTTTGTGGTCTTGTGTTTTGATCATAACATGACCTTCCCTTATCCTTTGCCTATTCTCCAGTCAAAATATTGCTCCTCCCCTTGTACAACCACTTTCTTTCTTGACTTCCATCATAATTTCATCGAAATTCACACCCATATACCCCTTATCTTCTCATTCGTCTCCCCCCCTTGGTCGCAGTATCCACAGCCTTCGCACATTGAGGTGCTACTACTCTAGGTGTATCTTGAGTATACCCTTCTCACAAATCATCATTTTAATAGACAATTGAAGCAACAGCAAGAACCTACCTCTGGGTTCGTTAAAGAATTCCCTTTCTGCTTCGCTATAAGATTTATTGGTGTCAACTGCGAAATTTGTGATATATCCCTCAAGGATACTATCCAACCAGACCTTGATAGTGCGTGATGCTTTGCTGTTAGTCTCTTGCGGTTCCTAGATCAGTTCAAGGGTCTAAGACATCAGTTCTCCTCCTTTAAATTTTGTCTTCTTGTATGTGAATCACGCCAGCCACTCATAAAATATGATATGAAATTCCCTGAAGAAATATTTGTGTGGACCAGCGTGGATGCACCTTTCTAACCATTCCATTGTTGTCAACCCAGTGTTCTGATTTTCTTCCTCGGCAAATTCTCATAGCTTCTAATCAAACCACTTTTGTAGTTCTGGTCGCGTTGGATGCCACATCCATTGTTGGGTAACCATTGATCGAGTGCTAGATGCCCTCCTCTCAGTCGCAATGAGATCCCGATAACGGAACCATTTGTTGGCGCAATCCCTAACCAACAAAACCCAGTCAACAAGGGTTCCACTCTGTCAATTCTCAACACTCAGTGATCTCCCTAAGCATCGACCCAGATAGGTTTTACCCTGTCCAGCAACACCCTTAAAGTAGATGAGGTCTCACCCTAGATGTTCGAGGGAGAGCTGTCGGAACCATGTTTCCATAATCTAGAGGAAAATTTGGGGAACCAGACATGCATTAGCTCAATTCCCAAATATAATATACTTTATTGCTCAAAATAGAACTATTCAGTATGTCACAATCTTCATATTTCAGCAGATATACCAATGAGGACACAAATCTAAAAGATGACAGTATCCATAAGCAAAAAGCATTGAATTACCCATTCGTAGGAAAATATATTCATCAGAACTGTAGCAATGTAAAAGAGGAAAAAGGTAAAAATGCAACACTGAGTTTAGATCAATCCACGTCAGATTATATTATTTTCGCAGAATGACTCACAGATCAAAAACAGACAGTAATACATCAAACTCCAGTACTTACTCTCTACCTCTGCCAGACTATATCTTCTTACATGCATAATTATTCTATTTATAGGCTCGCACATTTACATTCAAGGTCCACTTATAACTAAATTCTAACCAAGTTCTAACTAATTTAACCACTAAAGAGCAATATTCCGAAGAAATGGTCAATAAGTACAAATAGTGACATGAAAACATAGAAAGTGGACTCTTTTCCACTTCTCACGCCATTTTTTTCTTCCATGGCGTCGCGTGAGTATGAGAAACATCCTAGATGCTATGCAACTCACTTATCTCCAACCCATTGCCAACAATCTTGATCTAGCGTGCATGATATATCGTACTGCCCATTTGGTAATAAACAGTGGCCAATTTTCCACCTAATGTAGTTTGGATGTAATCATTCTAGATTAATCTCATATTTTGTAACTGTTTTGATACCCTATTTTGGGACATATCCCGGGTGTAATGCTCATTATAAATAAAACCTCCTTAGAGGAGGATAGAGGTTGGACTGATTTTCATTTTTGAGGCCTCATCATTGGTTTTGTAGCTCTGCAACATATTTTGGGAGTAGTAATGAATATATTTCTCTGCATTTATGAGATTCATCATGGTGCTTGTATTTAGTGTGTTCTCTCTCTATTTATTTCATTTTCATATGTGTTATTATTCCAATACATTTCTATATTAGTATGCAAGAATTCACTCTCTATTAAGCGCTTGTGCATCAAAAATCATGTTTGTAATGTGACTGTAATAGCATTGATAGAATTCATCCATTGATAGGTGCTATGTTTCAATTGTTTCCATTTGTTATTTTTCTGCTAAAGGTGTTGCAAGGGATTCATCCATCAATAGGTGCCCCTTTCCATGCTAGGATTTTATGTCTCCTCTCACCACCACTTAAAGGATATTTCTCTAACTGATGCGCTTACTTTGCCTCATATTGCTGAAGAGAAAACCCTTGTTCGTTTCATGTTGTAATAGCCTTAAACCTTTCAGGTTGTGACTCCATCTCCCAATGGTTTTGATTTTGTTTGTATTTTCAACCTATTTTATTTTGTAATTGTCCTGTTACTAGCAGAACTCTAGTCTTCTGTGTGCTCGTTAAAGACAAATGTGTATATGAATGGTTACCATGACAAGAGAGATCCCTCTCTGACTGCCTTGGCTAGAGGGAAGTCTAAATCTGGGTTGAAATGGTTACCCCTATGACTTCCTACAATGACCATAGGAAAATTAAACAGTGCTAACACTTTCATTCTTGCATGAGTGGTGATTGGATTTAACTTCTTGCAAAAGTAATATAGGATTTAACTTCTTGCAAAAATAATATATATGCTTTATCTTTGTGAACAATTCTATATTTCCATTCTTCCTAGAGTGATTTCATTTTTCCACAAGGAGTGATTTATTCTTGAAGATTGAATTAGTAGTAATTCTTCTTGAATATTGAATTAGTAATTAGAATAAAGATGATTTATTGATAAAGAAGTTACATAACAGTTTCATCAATTAAGTTGTTCAATTTAGCATTTGTTGATTTGGGTGATTGTATGAGAATTAGTGTCAGAAAGAATTGAAATAATGCGAAGAGAAACCTATTAGAAGGAAACATTAAAGTGTGGTGAATTGTGATTTCTTAGGAATCAAAGAGATGGTGAATCTTCTTGCCAAAAGATTCACCATTTTTGTTACAATATTTTATAAATCGGTGAAAGATTCACCAGTTTTTACAATATTTTATAATGCAGCGAAATGTTCACCAATATTTTACAATATCTTATAATTTAGTGAAAGATTTGCCAAGATTTTACAACATTATATAATAAAATGAAAGATTCACCAAAACATTTTTATATACATATTATATTTTTGATAAAATCACCTTTAAATTTTCCTGTATATTAGAGAGATTCACCCATTTCTTATACATATAAATCTAAGGGGGTTCTTAAAATCATCCATGATCATGTACAAATGATATAAATAAAAATTATAAATTATGTAGTGCAACATGATACAATTCAATATGATACATCATATCCAAATGATATAAGTAAAAAATGATACATGCAAAATGATACAACTCAATAATATGGTCCTCAGGCCATGAAAAGAGGCATTATGGAAATATATAAAAAATGATCCATTATGCAATATATATGATCATGAATGTCACTGGATTCTACCAACAACTATCTCATCATCATCATCACCATCGTGATCATGATCATGATCATCGTCATCTGCATCAGCATCAGCGTTGGCCTCACTGTCATTTGTATGCATGTCATCATGAGCATCATCTTCCATCTTAGCATTGGAACCAACATGATCTAGTTCTATTTTATAAGGATCATACAAATCTTTTGGAAGGTCCTTGTTATACAAAAAAACATTTAGAATGAAAATTTATTATGTATTTCATGCAATAATTAATTTCTTTGTTATATATCTAATATTACAACATATGAAATGAAATTATAATCATATTACATCATATCAAAGTGCACATATGGTACTAAAATTCCAAATAATTTAGAGCTAAAATTTCGAATACATATAGCTTGTTGGGAGTCTTATATACATTACCATTGCCACACCAATCATTATTTTTTCGGTTGGGACTCTTTCTAGGTTCATCCAAAACCCCTGGAAAAATAGTTCTAAAATATTTGAGCCTGATTTGAAGACTTTGCACTCAAATATTCTAAGGTGGGTGACTTCAAATTGATTGGATATTGCAAGTCAAATTTTGATAGCAACAAAGAGAATGGAATGTCTACTTCATGCTACATCATGAATCTTGGATTAGCAATTGTCTCCTAGAGATCACACAAACAATCTATTCTAGCACATTCCACAACGTATGTGGAATATTTGGTTGCAACATAAGCAACAAAGGAGATTGCATGGATCAAGAAAATACTTGAATATTTGTACGAGAAAAAATTTAATATTACTTTAAAACCTTAAACTTTAATAATTTAACTTTAATGAAATAAAAATCTTTAAAATATTTTATTAATTAATAAAAATTTTATTAAGGAAAAAAATTTTATTAATGAAAGAATTTAAATAATTATATATATATATATATATATATATATATTAATTATAAATTATAAATTATAAATTATAAATTATAAATACTCTACTTATACCTAAGAGTAGTCGGCTTCTGTTAAATTGATATCCTTGTGAACTGAAGCCTGTTTATTCTCCAAAGCTGCAGCTTACCCATCCAAATTGACTACTTGTCTTGATGATGGTTCCCAATTCGAAATCGAAACGTCGACTAAAAATGTCTACTACGGAATTTCCAGAAAAACCCTATTCTAACATATCTCACCGCAGAAACCTACAAAATGAAAATACTTTTGTAATCAAGTTGGCCTAGAATCCAAAGTTCCATGATCAAACTAAGAAAACCACCATGAAATTCCATCTAATTCGAAATCATGTAGAGGCTAAGACTTTTAATTTAAGACATTGTTCCACAAGTGAGCACATTCTATACATACTCATCAAAGTACTTAGAAGAAAAAAGATTGAAAAGTTGAGAAATATTCTTGGACTCATGAACACCCCTTCACAATAATATGGGGATTGTTGGAAACCTAATCCTTGTTAGGATTATATAATCCTCCCTTGTCTATATATAGTCTATTTGATCATCTTTCCTAACTTAGGGAGACATGATTATTGTACTAGAGTGTGGGGAACACATATAGAGGTTAACTGCCACCTACTGCATGTTCATGCATGAGTTTATGTGCCCATGAGACCAATCCCTACATTATAGGAGAACACTCTGAGTTCCAACAGTAGCCTCCATCAATTCGTTGTGGTAGGTAGGCAATTATGCTGATTCAACCTCCAGTTACATTCAATTAGATCACTCTAAGTTAGTCTAGTGCCAGTTTTGCATGGATGCATGGGGAAGTGGCACCTTTTTCCACCTACCTCATTAATTTAATTGGTTTAACTAGTTTATCATACTGACTTAGACATTAGTAGTTAGACTATTGGCTCCCATGCAGTGAATTAGATGAACTAAGTTACCCAATCAGTTAGTTTTAGTTGGTAGATTTGAATCCTATCCACATGATTCGAGTTATCCTTATTGTAACACTAGTGTATTACTGTTGGATTAATAAATATTAATGTTGTAATTAACTAATAAATTTTTATAAAATTTGTCTCAAATTTGTCTTGTTCAATGTACATTGTTCTTGATATTCCACTGCAAAATCCTACTTCACTATTACTCTCATTTGTCTTTAGATCAATGGTTCACAAATTCAACATGGTATCAAAGCCTTGTTTAGGCTAGCAGCAAGTCTTTTTCGATGTCCATTGTACACCAAAAGAAAATAAGTTTCCACATAAATCCTGGAATGATAGCCTTTCTCCCTTTGAATTATGTTCAGAGAAGTCTATCCACGTGTGACGAAGTATGAGAAGGTGTACATGTTGAGGTGGAAAGGATTGAAAATGACATGATTGTGAATTTAATTTGGATTTTGCAGTGTTATTGCAGGTACCTACATAGCTTCTTGAGGAATTGATTGTTTCAGCATACAAAAAGATGGATTCTTCAGCTCTCGTACTCGAACCCTTACACCCTTCAACTAATCTGATTGGAGGGTAGATATGCCCGTGTCTTTGCACAATATTGGACTTTATAGGATGACTATGGGAAGAGAAACTGATCTCAAACAACATGTTGAGAAGAACAAATTTTTGGATCGTCTTGATGAGGCCTTCAACTTCATGTGCACTAATATCTCCCGAGATCTTTTATTCCACCTTGAGGGATTAAGGACTCTGAAGGAATCTTGGAAAAATATTGAATCTTTGTTTGGAAAAAGAGATGATATTTGAGGGAACATACTCGAGAATGAGCTCATTGCATTACAACCCAACAGTTTCGAATCTATTCAACAATTATTCACAAAATACAAGTCACTAGTACTACAATGCAAACAATGTGTATTAAAAAGGAAATATGAGAATCTTGTGATGTCAGTACTGAGCAATCTTGGATTTGAGTACTTAGTATGTGTCTCTACATTGCATTCTGGAAGAGCTTCCATCCCTAATTGGAAGATGCCTTCTCTATATGATTTTGTTGAGTCCTTAATACAAGAGAAATATAAATTGGTTCAAATGGGAGTGCTTCGAACCTCCAAGAACCTAGCACTCTTAGTGTCAGACTAAAATAAAGAAAGAGAGAAGCACAAATGGGAGGAGAAAAAAAACACTCATTCGAATCCAAAGGAGAATCATAGATCTTCCTATGGAGCCTTAGGTTCCAAGAAAAATAATAAATTTGAGAAGACTAAGTGTCCATACTATATGAGAGGCTTTCATCCAGAGAGCCAGTGCATGAAGAAGACCATTGACCAATTGACAACACTCCTTGAACATAACTATATTTCCCTTCCACAAGGTGAAAAGTGTTAAGAACCTGTGTCAACCCTCCTCTTTATTTTGTTAGTATATTTTATTGGAAGCATATGCTTTGTAAGTCATCCCGTTAGTATGTTGTATTATCCCACATTCATGGGGATTAATAGTTGATGTTAAGTCATCCAATTAGCATGTTGTATTGTCCCACATTCATGGGGAGTAATATTTGTTTAGATTAGACTTAGTATATAACTAAGTGTTGAGGCCAATGAAATCATCGAAGAGTTATTTTGTATTAAGCTTGCTCAAAGGAGGTTACCCCCTCGAAGTGGCCTAGGATTAATAAAATCTCTTCTGTGATCCATAATTTCTATTATATCGTGCATTCTTATTGTTTATTGTAGGAGGTTCTCCACATCTAGAATCAAAAAAAATTCCTTGGAACAAGTGGAAATTTTTTTTTTCTTTTCCAAAAAAAAAGAGGGCAAAATTGGGCAGTGACTTTCAAATCAATTTCTAGAACTTTCTACACTAAATTAGAAGAAACAGGTTACATATCGGAATTCCTCTTGCAAAAATACATAGTTTCAAAAAAAAACATATCGTTTGGAGTTCTAGAAGCGGATATATCACGGTTTTAAAATCATCAATTTTTCATAATTTCGGAGACAGCCGCGGAAATTGCAGAGCGAAAATATTTTGACTGGGTGCCCAAATTTCTATTCCAATTAAGTGGGTAGAAGCAGAGTGGCTATTATAGTTCCAGAAATAGGATATAATAGTTATTTTGAGCAATATAGATCAGGTTATGCTGATTTTAAAATTTCATCTCAAAACCCTAACTCTAATTATGGGTTTTTTTTTGGCATCGGGTGGAATTTCTACCACATTTTTTCTGGCACTATGATTATTGTAGTAGTTCTTCTTGTAGCAGTACTATTTATTCAGATTAGGGAATAAACCTTATCCACTTAACTGTAGGAAGTACTTGGGCATAAACCTAAAACTCATTGTGAGGAGTACCACAGGAACCCCGAAGTAGTTGGCATTTGATAGGGCCTGCCAAGAGAAAAGGTCAATGACCCCCACTAGATTGACTAGATTACCATGTTTGAGGGAAACCAAAGAGTTGTTGTTTTTGTCCAAGAGGTTAGCAGTTTTACCTGCGTCATGAAGTGAAGGGTACTGCCCCAATACTCAAGCCTAAGACAGCCTTGGTGGCCGAGTGACTACCTTTGAACCATTAGGAAGTCGATTATACCTGGGTTCCATATCTATTTAAATTTGATAATGCATAGAATATCATAATTGTCACAGATCATTTACTCCATTTCAAGTTGATAAAGCACAGCTTTCTTTCATCGTCACAGATCATTTCTTCAAAAAGAAAAATTAATGAGTATAAATTTCTATTTTTTTATCCATATCTTCCTTGATTTAGCTCCATTTCTCTTGAAAATTCATAGTCACCCCCGTCATTCCATTCTGTAGATTTCATTCATTGAGGACACTATCCCAAATTCCATTTCCCGAAGCTCGAAATTCCACATTTGTCATAACTTCTTCAATTCTGGCCCAATTGCCTTCAAATTTTTCCATAGTGTTCGTTTCTGAATTTTGCTTCATTTTCCCTCTTTGAAAATTTTTTCCATTATTTCATCCCTCTTCTGAAGTTCACATTTTCTGTTCCTTGTCCTTCAAAAAGTGTCCCAAACCTAGTCAACTCCAATTACCCACTCACGTCTTTCCCAACTAAAAAATTTTCTTTTATAAAACCCTCTCTGTTTTTGTTTTTCTACCCATCCCCCCCACACAAAAAAAACAAAACAAAACAAAAAACAAATCTTGTTGTTGTCACCCACACAGGAGAAAATAGACAAATGGAAGAAAAACTTGTCACCCTCAAGACCAAACTCACATATCTGGATCAAAAATTTCTCAACCTCCATCTTCATCATTCAGCCATGAGCAACTGACAATAGCTTGAGTCTTCTGCAAACACCGAGTTCTCTTCTTCCAGCAACTTTTGTGGGATGAATATTGGTTTCCCTCGCTTCAATGGTGATGATCCAAGTGGATGGATACACAAGGCAGAACAATACTTTAATATGCATAACACTTTTGATGTCACCAAAGTCCCACTTGCATCATTTCATTTGGAACATGAATCCCTTCAATGGTTCTGTTGGTACATCAAGGATCATGAAGAGCCCCAATGGATAGAGTTTTGCCAACTCATTTTGCACTGATTTATCCCTAGTGGTTTTGATGAATTCATAGGAGCGCTCACCAAACTTCATGAGAGTGGCACTATGAGAGAGTATTTGACATAATTTGAGAAATTAGTCAAGCACATAGAAGGATTTTCTGATGCATTCTACAAGAGTTGTTTTATTAGTGGTCTTAAGGATACAATTTGTTCTGAGGTTAACATGTTCTATCCCAACACAATGATGGAAATCCTCGAGTTGGCTAAGTTGGTAGAGGACAAGATCAGGGCTCATCAATGCCCCAAATCCACTTTTGTTCCATTCAAAAATATGGTTTCCCAAAGACATCCAATCCCTCCAAATCCTAGACCCACTCCTATCAAGCATTTGTATGAAGCTGAGGTGCGGGCGCGTAGGGAAAAAGGACTTTGTTATACTTAGAAGGGAAATTCACTCAGAGACATCAATGTACTGAACAAAAGCTCTATCCCTTGGATGTGGTTTCTCCACCTACACTTGAAATTTATGAAGTTGCTCAGGATCTAGTAGATGATCAGGTCGACATTCAGTAGCCGCCTGTTGAACCTCATTCTCATGACTAACACCCAGAGATATCTCTCCATGCATTAGCTGGAGTCACCACCCCACAAACCATGAAGGTCAAGGGTTTCTTCAAGAAGATTCCTCTTACAATACTCATTGATTCTGGTAGCACCCATAACTTCATTGACCCTCAGATTGCCAAACAAGTTGATAGTTTTGTCCATCCTTGCTCCATCTTTAAAGCCATGGTTTCCAATGGGAGCACCTTACCTTGCAAAGGAAAGTGTCACAATGTGTGTATCTCTATTGGAGATTATAACTTGCACTCTAACATGTTTTCCATTCCTCTAGGAGGATGTCATGTGATTTTGGGAACTCAATGGTTACGCACACTTGAACCCATCTTATGGGATTTTGTTGAACTGTGGATGCAATTTTCAATCAATGGGAACAAATACAAATTCAATGGCTTACAAACATGTTCTCTCAACATCATCAGTTCCCATCACATGCAAAATCTCCTTAATATGAATTGACATGGTGTCATAGCTTAGCTCCATTTCATTCAGATTCAACCTTCAGCAGTCTCAACTACTCCCTTGGATCTTTCATTCTGATGCACCTTTCAGATGCCTAATTTTTCCAATCTCTTCACTCTTGAGAGTGATGCTTATGAAAATGGACTTGGGTTTTTCCTCTTTCAAGATGAAGATCCCATTGCATTCACTAACAAATCCATTTCAGGAAATAATTTATCCACATCTACATATGAGAAGGAAATGATAACTATTTTTCACACAGTGCAAAAGTGGTGGCCATCCCTCTCAGAGAATCCTTTTGGCATCAATACTGATCACCAAAGTTTGAAATATTTCCTAGAACAATAGGTCTCATCCCCAACACAATAGAAATGGGTTATCAAACTCAGGGATTATGACTATAAGAAGGCTCGGGACAATCTTCGGTGGATGCTCTTTTCCACACATTTGATGCCCATGTTTCTCTTTCAATTATTTCTATGCTTATTCCAACTTGGTTACATTCTATTTAGCAAGGTTATGTCAATGACTCCTAATTATTTGAAATCATCCAACAGTTGGCTTGTAACCATTCTGTGGTACCGTATTCATCTTGGGATGGATTTTCTATGAGATACAAGGGTCGTCTGGTGCTTCCCCAAAGCACAGACCTTAAACATGCAGTATTTTATGAACTCCATCCTTCTCCATCGGTAGGGCACTTTGGGTTCATCAAAACATATGAGTTGGAATGATATAACTTCTTTTGGAAGGTGGTGCAATGAGAAATTCAACATATGGTTTCTAAATGTGCTCCTTGTCAACACCACAAGGGTGAAACTACACTCCTTTTTTGCTCGAACATTTTCCCACCCCTACAAGGAGTTGGACATATATTTCGATGGATTTCCTTGAAGGGCTCCCTAAATATGAAGGGAAGACCATAATCTTGGTTGTGGTGGATGTACTCTCCAAATATAGTCATTTTTGTGCTCTCAACCATCCATATACCACCTCTTCAATCGCACAAATTTTCATGGAACATATATTCCTTATTTATGGAATCCCTTCTTCCATTGTCTCAGACCGCAACACAACTTTCACAAGTCATTTTCGTCTCATTGACACCAAACTACATATGCGTTCATTTTATCACCCACCAATAGATGGTATGACTATAGTAGTTAACAAATATTGGGAAACTTATCTTCGTTGTTTCACCTCTAAAGAACAACATCAGTGGGAAAAGTGGCTTCCTCTCGCTGAATGGTAGTACAATAATTCCTACCATACTGCATCTAAAATGACTCCATATGAAGCAGTTTATGGTCACGCACCTCCAGTAATTCTTCCATCTACCCCCAACAGTTCACTAGTTCAGGAAGTTGACATGGTTCTTCGAAACCGACATCAAATTCTTCACCTCCTGCAGGAGAATCTTCACATGGCAAGAGCCCACATGAAACAACAGGTCGATCAACATTGTTCTGAGCGCACTTTTCAAGTTGGTGATATGGTTTTTCTTTATCTGCAGCCTTAGAAGCAATCCTCCTTGAAATATAAATGGAATCAAACGCTCACTCCAAAGATCTCTGTCCCATATCCAGTTCTTCAAAATATTGGGTATGTTTCTTATAAATTGGCACTTCCTCCTTCTCGTATTCAGAAAGTGATTGGCACCAACATCAACACACAAATTGTTTTACCAGAATGGGATAATGAAAGATCCATCACTTCGAAGTCGAAGGACATCCTCAATAAGCGCAGTTTCCAACTTCTCTCTCGGTCCATAAAAAAGGTCTTCAATTCAGTGGCACGGCATGCAACCAGAGGATGCTACATGGGAACCACTCCTTCAGATTCGGCAACAGTTTCCACATCTTAAGATTTAAGGAAAAATATTTTATAAGAGGGAGGGGATGTTAAGAACCCGTGTCAACCCTCCTCTTTATTTTGTTAGTATATTTTATTGGACACATATGCTTTGTAAGTCATCCTGGTAGTATGTTGTATTATCCTACATTCATGGGGATTAATAGTTGATGTTAAGTCGTCCAGTTAGTATGTTTTATTGTCCCACATTCATGGGGACTAATAGTTGTTTAGATTAGACTTAGTATATAACTAAGTGTTGAGGCCAATTAAATCATCGAAGAGTTATTTTGTATTAAGCTTGCTCAAAGGAGGTTTCCCCCTCAAAGTGGCCCGCGATTAATAAAATCTCTTCTGTGATCCATAATTTCTACTATATGGTGCATTATTATTGTTTATTGTAGGAGGTTCTCCACATAGAGATGTTTGAAGATGGAGAGAATACTGAAGAATATGAGAGGTGCCATGCTTTGAAAGTAGGATTCACTCATTTGAAGGCTTACTTGATAGATTCTGGAGCATCCAACCACATGGTTTCCTCTAAAGAATCCTTCACTACTCTGGATGTCTCAGGAGGACCTAGCTTTCATATAGGCAATAAATCACAGATCGTAGTAGTAGGTAGAGGTTCTATTAAAATCCATCATGGTGAGTTCAAGAATGTACTCTATGTGACCTCTCTTGCAAAAAAATTGTTATCTATTTATCAAATGACACATATTGTCTTTCCAGAGAAAGTTGTATTTGGTCCTAACTAAGTGGAGATATCAGATATCTCAACTGGGAAGATTATAGTGAAGGTTGTTGCAAACCATGCCTCCAAGGCATATGAATTCTCACACTTTTGGCCATACTTAGCTCCATCACAATCTCAGCATCTCCATTTGCAAATAATGATATGTTGTCTAAAATTTCAGCTTTAGAAGATGAGGAATAATATCAGCATGATCTTGATATTGATATTATACCTCAAGATGATCTAGATTCCAAATCCATCTCCTAATCCGAATCAAAATCCTAATTTGACCCAAAATCTCATTGAATAATCTTGGAATGGTGCCAAGAATCTAGATGATAGAAGAAAAACGAGGTCCCAGTATCAGAATGAAAGAGTTGCACTCTTTCACACAACTTCACTACCTACAGAGTGGTGCAACAAAATTCCATAGAAATGCTACTTGATGTTGAATATTGATCCAAAAGTTATCCCACTAATGAACAAAATGGATCATTCCATTCCTCCTCCAAAAATAAGAAACAAAGGAAACATTCAACATATTGGAAGAAGATGGAAAGGTTCACATGTACACTCCCAAGATGTTGATTCATAGAAGAACCATGATTTTATATAGCCGCTCCATAGAGCTACAAATTGTAGAAAAAAATTTACAAGTTTTTACCCAAAGAGGAAAATTTTCTCTTAAGTATAGCTTCTTTTCCTAATTCCTGCTTATTTTGAGGGTGGGGAGGGGGGGGGGGGGGGGGGGTCCCATTAGGTTTTCCCCATTTACCTTATTTTATTAAGAATATTTTATTTCTTTTAGATTGTATGGGTGGCTTATAGCCTAGTTTCCAAGGCCCAAAGTTGCCCAAGTTAGGATAAAGGGGGGTGTTAGGATTATATAATCCTCCCTTGTCCATATATAGTCTATTTGATCATCTGGGCCTAACTTAGGGAGACATTATTATTGTACTAGAGTGTGAGGAACACATATATATTTTAACCACCACTTACTTCATGTTCATGCATGATTTTATGTTCCTATGAGACCAATACCTACATTATAAGAGACCACTCTGAGTACCACCAACAGCCTCCATTAGTTGGTTGTGGTAGGTAGGAAGTTATGCTGAGTCAAACTCCAGTTACATTCAATTAGATCACTCTTAGTTAGTCTAGAATCAATTTTGCATGGTTGGATGGGGAAGTGGTACCTTTTTCTACCTATCTCATCACTTTAACTAGCTTAATTAGTTTAACTAGTTTAATTAGTTTAACTAATTGTCATACTAGTGGCTCCAATGCAGTGATTTAGACATGATGATTTAGCCAGCTAGTCAGGTTTAGTTAGTAGATTCAAATCATATCCACATGATTCAAATTCTCCTTGTTGTAACATTGTTGTATTGTTGCTAGATTAATAAATATTAATGTTGTAATTAACTGATCAATTCTTATCAGATTTGTCTCAAATTTGTCTTTTTCAATGTACATTGTTCTTGATATTCCACTGCATAATCCTTCTTCACTATTGCTCTCATTTTCCTGTAGATCAATCGTTCAAAAATTTAACAATCCTATGGGATTATGGTTCCTCTTGTGAATTAGTGTAAATATTTGTATGGAAAGTCCATGCTCTCAAATCATCGAGGGAAGTGGAATTGTTTATATAACATTTTAATTAGAATTTGATAAAATAAATTTTGTTTATCCAAAACTAAATGTATTTAATTTTCTAATATATATCTGATACAAATTTATATAGTTCTAAAAGTCTTGCATCTGGACCTAACCTCTAACATTTATAATATAAATGAGTTATACAAAAGTGGTAAGGTGGTGGGTGGTTGGAGTTAATTTCTTCATTGGCCATCACCTACCCTAGGACACTTGCTTAACTACGTCCATTTGAGGACATAATAGAGATTTAGTACACACCACAAGGGTTTAACCCTGCACTATAGATAAATAAAAACCTAAAATTTCATGACGATTAAAAAAATTATTCATACAAAAAAAAAATACATGCAACTGAATTTCTTTCCCATCCAGTTTGACGGTTTAACTGGTTTTAATGTTTAGACTTATTTTTAATGTTGAATTGCCAAAGGTTTCAAAGGATATGAAAATCATGTTGCATCACACTTTAGAAACTAGAACATGAGATTGGTTTTGCACAAGGATCATACTATCATCGAGCTTTATGGATTTATTGATGCACCTTATAATTTGTTCACATTTTTTACTCCAATGATTTTCTCTCTTGAATTTTTTAGAAAAATACTTCATTTAGAAAAATACTTCATTTAGAAAACAAAAATTTTACAAAAGCCAATAAGGCATTATATATCAAGTTTTCATTCAAATTTGGACCATCTTTCATCAAAAGTAAAACATCCCTCACTATAGTGGAAAACTTATTGAAAGATATGAAAATTCAGGAAGCTAAGAAAATTCCTCAATCATATTATATCACAGAGTATAAAAATAAAAATAAAAGTGCATATTTTGAACATCAAACAATTGAAGGATTCGATAAAATTACCAATTTACAGAGCTTTGGTCAGGACCAGTAAGTGTTAGAAGAGTTAATAAATCTTAGGACTCTCTAGTTTATATAGTTCAAATGGATTATTTTTCTCTACCAGTTTAGATTCCAGCTAAGACAGACAATAAAAAGTACTTTATCAAAAGTAAAAAGTATGGATATCGATGAGGAATCCTCAAGTAAAAGGGTCAAGATTGATCAAGATAAAGACATTGTTATTTTAAAAGAACAAGTATCAATAGACCCAGAAGAGAATTGTTTACCCCTACAACCCGCTATTCAAATTTACATGTTCATGATGATGACTCAAGTTCTCAATTTAAGTCTAAAAATGACTTGGTTCCATAATACACAACAAATAAAAATCAGTTTCAGGTAGAAAATAAAAACTTGTTTCCATAGGTTTGACAACTATCAAAGGACAAAGTTTCACCAAGAAAAGAGACCTTTGAATATTACAGTTACAAGTGAGTATAAGGTGTGAGAAGTGAAAATCAATTGTGATTAAATAAATGTGTCTTACAAGATTCATTTACACCAACAAACTAGTTAGATGATATATATTGACCTTTTACATGCCAATTTAAATGTTCCAAATTTACAAACAAGGGTGACAAAATTAGAAGGTCAGTTAAAGTAGGAGAACACAAAATGCAAGGCATGGGAAACATAGATTAAAAAAATACAATTAGATATTATTGATCTAGGATAAACCCTAATTATATACAACCTATTCAATGGCTCCTTGATGACAAATAAAAAAAATTCACAATATTAGAAAGAAATTGAAGATTCTGGGTACTCAACATGTACAAGATCCATAGTTAATAACATTGCAACAAGAAAAGGATTCTATTTATCAAGAGATGATGAATTGTAATGGTAAGGTTGTTTAGTTGGAGAATGAGAAGTAGCAATGAAAAAAGGAAAAAGATGATTTATTATTAAAATTTGTAACTGTAAATTCAAATCAAGAGAATGATTCATCTACAGAGGAGTTAACAAAGGCTATGTCACATATTAATTTAAAGGATGTTCGGATCAAGGAGTTGAAAGAAAAAAATAAAAAACTCAAATATCAAATGGTTCAAAAGGATGAAAATACGAGTGGAAATATCACCTTTGTAAGGTTTATCATTACACCAAAACCTGCAGATGTTGATGAACATTTGAAACCAAGCACAATGCCCTATCATCAGGCATGGAAGTTAGTCCACATTTTTATATTCCCATAGGTGTGGTGGTTATACCATGGTTGTGATGATACTCCAACACCCCCTCTCCAGCGTATCTTGGGGGAATTGAACCTGAGACCTATGCTCTCATACCATGTAAGGTTTGTTGTTACACCACAACCTGCATAAATTTTCACCAAGTGTTTTACAGAGAATACCTTCCTTCACTTACTTGATATCATTTCTTGGAGTGAGTGATGCATGGTGATGGCTACCATTAACCTTCATATTTTTGGCTCCGTGTCCATTTTTTACTAAGAGGTTTTGTTCCCATTTGGTTTTCCTCTTGTCCTTGTTTTCATGGACAAATAAAATTTTATGTTGTATGAGGTGACTTGAGCCTTTGTTTCCAAGGACTCCATGATATTTTTGGTTAAGTTATACAAATTCAAGGTTAAGGGGGGGTGTTAGAATAGTAATCCATCCTTATTACCTTATTTTATACCTTAGTCAATTTATTTTGTTTCTATGCATTAAATTGTTATGTTTTAGACTTAGGGAAATTGGTCTAGAAGGTGAACTGGTTATTTTACCCCATTCACACACTCACCAACACTCTAGCCTAGTAAAACTAGAACATGTGCGCCCTCATTAATTTCTTGTAGCACTCCTTCCTTGTTTTGAGGATTTTGGGTTTGACTAGGGGCGCCAGTGTTGTCTTTAGTCCATTTTGGCCCTCCTAGTGCATTTATTCTCACATTGAGCCACTCCCACACCTCTATTTTATCACCCATGCCTATATTGGACCCATTTATTCCCCAACACACCTCACCAATGTTCACACCATGGTTCGTGACTGTTTGGGGTGATTCAAGTGTTGATTGGTCCACCTAGGGGGATGGAGGTCAAATCTTACCATGACACATGTACTCTCCCAAATGGCTTCCTAAGCCTCATGATTTCTTCATAATGTAATATATTTTTTATCTAGACCCCTTCAGATGTTAGATAGTTCAATAATATCCACTATTGTGTTCACATGTGTGTGTAATTTTTACTCTTTCAATCTTTTTTGTTGGTTTTCGCAAACTACTTCGAATTGTGAGAGTCTATTGCACTCCTAGATACAGCTGTAAAATCAAATTCTCACATGAGGTCTCAGGTTCAATTCCCTTGAGCTATGCCAGAGGGGGGGTATTGGAGTATCAGTACAACCATGGTATAATAGTCGAACCTCTGGGAATATAAAAATTGTGGACTAATTACCAACATATTATTCATTAAAATAAATACACTTTTAATTCAAAAACCCCAATGGCAATCTTGCCTCAGTCCTACATATCCTCAAAGCACCACATTTATATTTCATTTATACAATAGTGAATACAATAGAGAGGATTAATTCATCTCTTCCTTGGACTTATTCTCTTTTAGATGAACAATAGAATTTCATCGATCATATGCTATGAAGAATGAGGAAAGAAAAGGAGAGAAGACTAATGTGACATATTTGGATGACTTTTATCATAACCAAAACTCATGAAAAATGGCGAACCTCATGGTGTGCCTCATCGGGATGAGTTTAAGTATGCTTTCTAGTGATGATTGTTCCCTTTGGGAATGGACACATGACCTTGCCACATTTCTAGAATCTACATCTTTTCCTTCTTTTGGAGTAATTGATTTTCGAGGACAACTCATCGTCGAGTATGCATTTTTTCCAACCTTAACTTTATGTACACCTTTATCTATTTGGTTGTTGAAGAATGAAACTGATTCTAGTAATGAACAACATTGACAAGCACACTTCTCTCTCATCATCATCATCACCAGATGAAATCAATACCATGGTATGCTGCATAAAGGAAAGCTACAATGGAGTTCACAATTTTCCTCATTGTAGTATGTTATCGGATAAACTCAACAAAAGAAGCTTGGTACACAAAACCTTTATTGTTGAGGGATCCATTAGAGAAAGAATTTTGGTACTCATAGACCCTAGTAGGTACCATCCTTTCTATGCCAAACCTTTGTGCATCAAATAGATACACCATTGTAATATGGGCACAAGCATGGACACTAGAAATTTCTATAGACTTAACTCTAGTTGCATAACTCACTCTCTCAAACTTCTAATTTAGGTTGAGGTGACATATGGGGAACATGAGATAACTCAATGTGGGGAGAAAAAAAGGGATACATTTACTAAGAAATAGTTGGGACATCTTGAAATGTTTATTTAATATAATCCATATGTCCCCAATTGAGAGTGAGGAATCAAAATGTTTATTTAATATGAGTTGTGGCTTGGGATGATAAATGGGAGGATTTGTATGAAATAAATTGACCCAATCCTTCCAAGCCAACCATAAACATTACATATTCCAATGGGATTGAATAAGATTCCATCTTGGGATGAGACATGGGTAAATAGATATCTAGAGAAATAGACTATGAACATTGGGTGACAAATATTTACATGTATAAAATCTAAATGAAAGGAGATGTCCTTCACAATGGTTAAGATCAGATGTAAAATATGATGAATTGGGAATTCAACCATTGGGACAGGATCCTCCATGATGTTGATCACATGACTTGAGAGAAAATTGGAATGAACACATATTTCATTAAATTTGGAAATATTTTATTACAAGAACAATGCCAGAATTGAGTTTTTTTGTTATTTTGTAATTCTAGATCCACTGTTTAATTCCAAATTTAATGAAATATGTGCTAATGGAGTGAGTGTAAAAATAGGGAATTATTAGATATGTATCATGTGGATAATACAACAAGATCATGAGGAGGATTAAAAATGCTGAAATGATATACATTGTTGAGGATGACATTGCTTTATTTCTAAGATGATTTGCGACTTTGATTAAGAAAATAACATTTCCACCACCTGAAAAATCATTCTTCTATGTGATTCTGACAACTACTTCTTTGAAAATGTGATTTCCTGTTCATCACAATATAATTTAGCACAATATTTTGAAAATTAATACTCAGGACTAGACTCAGAATCCTTTCCTTTAACATGAGGAAATCTTTTCTCTTTTTATGGTGGATTCCTTTATCATTGATGGATGGGAAGCTTGGAAATCTTGAACGATTCAAATCAAACTACCAATGAGAGGATAATCCTTTAGCCTTACCACATATTCTTTGAGCCATCAATGGTTTATAGTTTCTTTGGGAATGATGTGTGATCAAATATTGACCATTGATGGGAAGAAAGACCCTTTTATTTCACCACATGCTTTAGGGTCACCAACGACCAATATCCAACTTAGTCCAATGTGCGATTCAATATGCGACATCTACGAGATTCCTTTCCCTCTCTTTATGTACAATCCCCTCTCCCTCGAATAGTTCAAATCCATATCTGAAAAGATACATGCTTTAACCTTGGACATAGGAGAGGAGAAAAGTTGCTTAACTTTATCATTTGTCCTAGCGCCTCCAATGATCAAGATTCATGGCGATATATTTTTTCATTTAATTTTTGTGCACATCCTAGTGCCTCCAATGTACCATATATGTCTTAGCAAGTTGTGTGATCACCTCTAAACCGTTGGCAAGATAAATTGTTCATTACTTCCCTAGCTAGTAATCTATCGTGAATCATTTGAATTTCTTCTAGGTAATATAAAACTCAATCATTGATGATGGGAATTAAACCTCAATTTTTACCTTCAATCTTCTTCTTGGTAGGAGTAGGGTAATGCAACACTTGTAGGCATAGAGTGAGCTACATCACAATGCATATTATGGTATATATATATTTAACATTGTGATCATTTCAGATGAACCATGGTAAACACTATTCAATGAAAACTAATAACCAAATGGAATGGTCCATAATATGTTCTGTGAGGGTGGAATACGTGGGTTGGTTAGGTTAGTGGGACATTGGGCTAGAAGGATTTTGGGAGATATGATTATCAAGATATCCTATATTTCGATTGGGGGTAAATGTGTGTGGCACTTGTGGATGAGTGATTTACGTCACAATGTGCCAATCACAGGGAAATGTTAACAACATGTTGAACCATGATTCATTGTGATGCATATTATGGTCTATATATTCAACATTTTGGCCACTTGGGATCCATGGTCAATGCTATTAAATGACAAGCAACAACCAAATTGAATGATCCATAATATGGTATGTGAGGGTGGACTTCATGGGTTGGGTAGTTCATGGGGCCATTGGATAGAAGGATTTTGGGAGATGGAATTATCAATATATCCAATATTCATATTGGGGGATAAATGTGCATGGGATTTGTGGATGAGTGAGCTAGGTGACAATGGGCCAACTGCGAGGAAAGGTTAACAATATGGCGAACTATGATTTGTCACGATGCATATTATGGTCTATGTATTCAACATTGTGTCCATGTATAATTTTAGGGGCTATATATATCCCATGGTCTATATTAAGGGTGTTACAAAAATTTAGTGGGATATTTTCTTATATGGAAAGAATTTTTTCAGCTAAAATATATTCTCCCGATATTTATTAGAAAAAAATAAATCCAAAATGGATAGCCTCCCATATATTAATGAGGAAAAAGAAAAAAATATATTTTTTCCCTAGCAAAATCTCCTCGCAATCCATATTTTTCCCCCAATTTCTAGAAAAAATCTAGTGAAATCACTCCTCCCCCAATTTTCAGTAATGGAGGCTCCCAAGGGTAATTTCTCCCTCCATTTTCCTTGTAATTCGGGCATATGGTTGTGTTTTCCTGTATTTTTATTTAGTTTAATGTGATACCTTCCTTGATCCCTTGATTTCTAGTATTAGAGGGAAAATCAGGGGCTATTTTGTTCTATATAAAGGCTACACTGATTCATAGTTCACCCACTTCGGATTGTGCTTGCATGGTGAAGGTTTTGTTTGATGTGATTCCAATTTTCATTCTTATTTTTCTTGACATTTTAATCCTTACATAGCATCTTCGATCGAAATCTTGGGTCTTGAAGGGGCATGCCACACATGCAATTTATTAGAGAATACAAACTCACATCACACTTTTTATCCAATAATTAACGTGGTATGTTTTTTATGTTTATTATCCCTAGTTACAAAAGATTATTATATTGTAAATTTACCTTTTATCATGACTTTTATCATGGATGCTTTTTGAGGCCTATTGAATTCTAGGGAACTCTTGATTATTAGGGATAATTACATGTTATTAGGGTTTTATTCTACCCTAGGAGTATTGGTTTCGTGAAAGTGTTATATAGCTCAAAATATATGATCTATTTTATGCCTTGTCATGTTTAAACTATAGGATGACAATTATATGTTGTTAGTGGGTGCTACTCTTTATGGAGAGATGCCACATGGTTTTTATATATCCAAACTGAATTTGAACCAGTTGTTTAAAATGTGCTAGTTTTATTAGGATCTTTCTCTCCAACTATTATTGGATCTAAGGCATTAATGAGAGTGTATATGTTCATATTTTATGTCTGTTATTGTTGATTTTTGGAATGTTTGTAATATAAATGAATGCACCCTGGTTTTCATGGTGGGGCTACAATGAAATTGTCATTATTTTGGCTATATTCTTGTAGATTTGTCCAAAGCGTACTGGTGGATTCTTTTATTTGTATTGAGAAGTTTGTGGCTGGTATATTTTTTTATTCGTATTGCCAAGTTCATCAATTTTATTTGTGACTCAAATTTGTTGGGATTGTTACTTGTTTTACGATATTTTGTTTCTTGTAAGTGTCATTCAGAAGTAAAATGTTTTTTGGTGATTTATTTTGATGTGTAATTTTTATCATCATCCAGAAATGGATCTAGTCATGTATGATAAATATATGATTTAGTTGGAACATGATACTTCATTTCCATCTTAACTTTATATAATATCTACAGGGCATGTTTGACCTGAGATGTAGACATTATGCTATTTTATATCTAGTATTTTTTATTCAATGAGTGTTCTAAAAAAGTTTTACCACATTTTTCATGCTTTCAAACAGCTCCTCAGTTTATCTGAGAAAACGTAGTATTTAACATAGTAGTTCTAATTATATGTGTGATGATGCATTAATGTGCTTTCTATTCTTGTTAGTGTATTTTTTTAATTTCTAATAACCATTGCAAGTTTCTAACTAATCTAAAAAATTTAAATCAAATTCATACATAATTCATATTTTGATTGTCAACAAAAGAAACGAAAAAGTGGCAACCATATTTATAGATAGATAGGAAGGTTATTTTTTTCTTAGAGGGTAACTTAAAGATGAAATATTTGGAAAATAAGTTAATTGGGAATTTTTACACTATATTAAGGCTGTGGATCTAAATAATACTCCACATTGTAATAATGGTTCATGGGTGCCATAATCACTCCATGGTGTAAAGTGTTCAATTATACGATTTTGTCAATATGTTAATATTTGGGTTCCTGGATGTTCGTTGGAACATTAAGGGATGAGATAAAAGGTGGAGACCCCACTAGCCCTGAATCTAGTTAGTGTCATTTTGTTTTACCATACTGCTTGTGAAACGTATAAATAAATCCCTCCTCTCCTAATTCATGCATTTGTTCATTTAAGGGTCTAGGAGTCGAGAGATTCATTTATGGTATATTCTCTCTATTGCACTGCCCTAGTAATATGCATAGTCAAAAGTTGAGTCTTCCTAGCAAAACATTCACCAAGACATTACAAGGTTTTATAATTTTATGAAATATTCACCAATTTTTTACAATATTTTATAATTCAGTGAAATATTCGCTAAGATTTTACAATATATTATAATTTAGTGAAATATTTCCCAAGATTTTACAAGATTAGCCAAAAATTATGTGTCAGTGTGTGTGTGTGTGTATGTATGTATGTATTTATGTATGTATGTATGTATGTATGTATGTATGTATGTATGTATGTATGTACACACACACACACACACACACACACACACACACACACACACACACATATATATAGATATAGATATATATAACAACCTTCAAATTTTCCTATATATTAGGGAGATTGACCCATTTACTGTACATGCAAAATTCGAGGGTGTTCTTAAAATTATCCCTGGTATTTAGCAGTTCCCCCTTTTCCACCATAGTCTTATTTTAGTTTCTTAGCTTAGTATGATGTTGTCACTTCATTAGTGCCATGGAGAAGTTATTTCAGGCCCACCTACCACTTGATGTGCCCTCATACATCCGTTTAGGAGCTCTAGAGACTAATCCCTATATTTTAGGAGCTCACTCTGAGTTACGAGAGTTCCACCTTAAGTTCACCCTAGTCAGCGTTGAGTTATGCTTCAATGGGACACATTCAATTCACTCTTAGATATCCAAGTTCCTCCATTGCATTATTTGAGGATATATGCATCTTTTCTCACCTACCATGGTTAGTTAACTGATTGTTCACAGTTGCAATTGTTCATAGTTTCACTAGTGAGCCTCCAGTGGTGATTTTCCCAAAGTTAGTCATGGTTGAGTCATGGGATTCAAATCATTCCTAGAGGATTCAAAATTTCTCTTTTGTATCATGGAATTATTGTATATTAGTTAATGAATATTGAGTCCACTTATTGCTCCAATTTGTGAATTCTTTCTATGGTCAATTCACTATGCATGTTTATGAGGTTCAATCTAGCGTAAGGATCTTGTGGAATTGATAACTTTACCAATTCTCT
The DNA here is from genome assembly GCA_001517045.1 of Pseudotsuga menziesii. Classification (NCBI taxonomy): domain Eukaryota; kingdom Viridiplantae; phylum Streptophyta; class Pinopsida; order Pinales; family Pinaceae; genus Pseudotsuga; species Pseudotsuga menziesii. The sequence goes on from LPNX010391443.1 coordinate 200,896, forward strand.
AGATAATACCTTGTGGATTTTTGGGAGTAGTGGAATATCATGTGAATTTGAACTTGATCCAAAATCAAGGTCTTGCCAAATTCAATGAGAAGTTATTTAAAGGCCCATGAAAAGGAAACATAAATTAAAATAGATAATTAAAAGATAGATAAATATGAACTTATCTATGATAGAAACTAAGAATACATGTATTATCCAATAAATTCAACACATTATGGAAATATCATTATATAGTAAATTAATTCCACATAACCAACAATACGAAATAATATTGTATTTATTCTTTTAAAAAGAAGTACAAGTGTCCAAGGATTTAACTCTGGTAACATTTGTCTTTTATTCCAAAGAGGTCACTATGGGAATATTCATTACTTGTAACCAGACCATTGGAATCTTTCTTGCTCACAATTGAAAATTATATCAGGCCCTAAGTTACCCCACGTTTAACCACCTGTAAAAGTGAAATCCCTTGGATTACCATACACGGTATCTTATGTGTCATGGGCACCTTTATTCTTGGTTATATCACTTGTCATGGGCACCTTTATTACTACTATCCTCCCTTCCCCTAAGCCATTATCCAAATTCCGATTAAAAGAGAAGATGAATGGTTTTGTTACCAAATGTTATGAATCTTTAGTTCTACATCATAACTTTTGGTAATTACACAACTACAAAATAAATAAATAAGTTACTTTTAACTTTTTACATTTAGTTACGATATTTAAGGACTCTTGTTTTATTTATTAATGTCATCATGCTTTGAATTGATAATGTCCTTGTCATCCTTCTATCAAAAATTCAGTATGAGATATATACTTTTTTTGTTTTAAAGAAATATATTTTAAAAACAATCAAACCTTTTTTTTAAATTTTAAAACATCAACACATAGGAACAAACATCAATATATTAATATGATATTGAACAAAATCTAATAATAACATAAATTTGAAAAGTTATTAGCCAAAGGTGAATATTGAGTTGTATTAGTCACTATATGTTTCTTGTATTAACAAATTGAATACCTCCAATTCCAAAATTACTAAAGACTTCAATATCATTTTTCCTTCATAAATGTTTTTTAAGTTATATATATGGTGAGTACACATTTCACATAAATTTCATATCATAAATTACTGTAATAAGACTTCACTCTATTCACTAGCTATATCTAGTCCATATCACGCACCACATGCCTTGTGAATTTCATAAATCATGCCACTTAAAATAATTATTGATAATTATTTGTATACTTTAAATAAAAAAATCATGTATAATGTATCATTATAGTTATATACAAATTTAAGAAAATAAACATACCACTTTTTACCAGAATATGGTACTACCCTCATCACATAATATCATTTAGTATAGTACAACTAGGATAGAATATTCTATCATCTACCTAAGTTCATTTCATTTTAGGATCTAGGAATAACCACAATAAATATGTTGTTCACATGGAATCAACAATTGATAACCAACATAATCATGTTATTAATTCCTTGATTTATATGTGTCTATCATCACATAATTTATCTTAAAGTAATGCATCAAACCATAGATATAAAAGAATCAATATTAATTTGCAAGTAATTAACAAACATCCAGATAATAATTGAACACCAAGTACTAATATGAAACCCATTTTTAAATTCCCATTGCATTTAAATTCTATATTTTATATTACAAAATCATGTGGAAAATTATCACATCATGCAACCTATTGTTGGAATATTGGACAATACTGAGAGGGGGAGTGAATCAGTATTGTTAACTTTTAACAATTAAAACCACGTTTAACTTATTCATTAACACACATGATCAAAAATACACAAAGGAAACAACTTTAATTGTGGAATCCCAATTGGGAAAACCACTAACACTTTCGATTACTGCAAAATTTTATTTACGATAGTTTTATCAGCTACTAATGAAAGGGTGCTACTACACCCTATTTAACAGCTACGACCAAAAAGAGGCTATGACCCCCTAGATGTATCAGTTTCTACTAAAAGGATGCTACTACACCCTATTTACCAGTTGCTACTCGAAGGAGGATACGACCCCCTTGCAGGAATATAGGCTTCCCAAGCACCTCCCAACCACCCTTATATGATAAATTGATCTCTGATTAACGTGCACACAATGTACAGAGACACTTATTTGAAAGCTTAAATCATTTTTTATATACCCTCAAACATGTCTCTTCATCTAACAGTCACATACTTTCATCATGACTCTTCACAACAAACAAAAAAACTCAAAATTACCTCTCTGTAATTCAAAATTACCTCTGTTTAATTTGCAAAATTATCAGTGTGATTTTTGCAACTACCTTCCCGCAGTTACCTTTCTGCAAATACCATTCCCCAATTACCTTTCTGCAATTTCCTTTCCACAATTTCCTTTCCGCAATTATCTTTTCGCAAGGAGCTTTCTGCAATTACCTTTCTAGAATTGTGGATTGTGGATTGTAGATATGATTTTTGACTTTTCTCAAAACAACTTCCATAGTTTTTCTTCTGCAATTGTGGATTGTGGGTATGCTTTTTGACTTTTCTCGAAATGACTTCCACAAATCTTCTTCCGCATCTTTAACAAGCTTGCACCTTGGCATTGCAGAAACTATCCTGGACCTTTGATCTTTCTCTCTCTCATGATTTGTACCGTCCAAATTTGTAACTTCACTTTGTTATTCCTTTGTCTTACACCTTGCCATCATGTCATGGAATTCTATCTTCTATGCATATTGGTTACTCATGTGTCATTACTGATCTTCTTTGACATCAATGACAACCATACTCAACATTCTCCCCCTTTGGCATTGATGGAAACAATTACTCAATTTTCAATCCCCCCCCCTTTGATATTAATGACAAATTCTTCCTTTCAATAGCTCCCCTAGTTAATATATTCCCCCCCCCCCCTACCCACCCACCCAAACATGTTGTATTTTCGCCTTTTTATTCAATATAAGGATATTACTCCCAACTTAGGTCTAAGATACTCAAATGATTTTTTGGGTAGTGGCATATTGAATATATCAGCAATTTGTTCTTTAGTATCAATATATTCTAATTTGACAACCTTTTTAGACACTTGATCTCTTAGAAAGTGAAATTTTATTGGTATGTTCTTTTCCTTGTAGTGCATGACATAATTTTTTGATATGTTTATCGCACTTGTATTGTCACAATTTATCATTATTGGATGCTCATACTTCACAAGTAAGTCTTCCATTTTCTGCTTTATCCAAATGACTTGAGTACAACATGATGCAGCATTAATATATTCAGCCTCACCTATAGATAGTGCTATGGAGGATGTTTTCTTGCTTAACCATGATACCAAGCAATTTCCCAATAATAATGTTGCTCCACTGGTACTCTTTCGGTCATCAACAGTTTTTTCCTAATCTACACTAGTCAATGCTCTTAAAGTGTGGTCTTGACATTTTGGGTACCATAAACCATAATCAACAGTACCTTTTAGATATCTAAGAATTATTTTTATTGCATCCACATGTGTTTCTTTGGGAGCTAATTGACACCTAGAAACCGATCCTACATCTTGCCTCACATTTGGTCTTGTAGTTGTCACATATAACAAGCTTCCTATCATGGATCTATACATGGTATGATCCACTTCCAATGACTCAGCATTATTTCTTAATTTACAACCAGTGATCATAGGAGTACTAACAGGCTTGGAGTCTTCCATCTTAAAATTTTTAAGCATGTGTTTAATGTACTTGGTTTGAGAAATTAAAATTCCTTTGTCTGATTGATAAACTTGTAATCCCAAGAAGAATGTTAATTCACCCAACATTGACATTTCAAATTCCTTCTTCATTTCAGAAGCAAAGTTTACACTTGATATTTGTATATTTCTTCCAAATATGATATCATCCACATAAGCAACAACAATGATCATATTCTTATCTTCAATCTTTATGTATAGATTTCTATCGGTGTCTCCTCTTGTATATCCTTGATCCTTCAAGTAGTTATCTAGCCTTGAAAACGATGTTGTTGGAGCTTTCTTGAGACCATAGAGTTCCTTTTATAGTTTGCAAACATGGTCTATATTTTATGACAAGACAAACCCTTCAAGTTGTTCAATATATACTTCCTCTTCTATTTTCCCATTTAAAAACACAAACTTGACATCCAATTGATATACTTCGAAGTTTTTATAACATGAAAATTCCGAAAACATTCTAATTAATTCAAGTCTTGTTATAGTTGCAAAGGTTTCTTCAAAATCAATACTCTCCACTTGAGCATATCCTTTACACACTAACCTTGCTTTGTTTCTTATCACTTTTCCACTTTCATTGAACTTGTTTTTGAAGATCCACTTTGTTCCTACAATATTCTTGTTTGCAAGTCTTGGAACTAGTTCCCAATTTTGGTTATTCATAATTTGATCCAACTCTTCATTAATGGATTTGATCCAATCATCATCTTTCCTGTATTGAAAACATTTCTTAGGTTCCACCACTAAAAGTAAGGATTTGTCATTAAATAGTAGTTTCCTTCTTGTACTAACTCCACCATCTTTGTCACTTATGATTTATGTCTTAGGATGATCCATTTGTATTCTTCTAGATGGAGATTTTGTATTAGGTCTTGGAGAGTCTTCATCTTTACTTTTTGTGAATCTTCTCTTTTCTCTTCTTATTTTTCTTCTTCTTTATCATGATCACTTTCATCCTTTTGCAATACTTCATTCTTTCCTTCATCACTTGTTCTTTCATCATCATCTTGGATTTTAATTCTTCTTGATTTCATGCCATCTACTCTTACATCTGCACTCTCTATGGTTTTGTGTAGCCTTTGATTGTAACATCTATATGATTTCTTGGTGGATGAATATCTTAAAAATATTCCTTCATCGGTTCTAGAATCAAAATTACCAAGATCATCTTCATTTCTTTTTATGTAGCATTTTCTACCAAACACTCTAAAATATTTGACTGAGGTAGGTCTTCCATACCATAGTTGGTAAGGGGTTTTTTCATTATTAATTATGAGTTTTCCTGTGTTTAGTATATAAACAGTTGTATATATTGCTTCTCTCCAATCCACATATGGAATTTTTGCTTCATTTAACATAGTTCTGGAAGCTTCTTGGATGGTTATGTTTTTCCTTTCCACAACGCCATTTTGTTGAGGAATATTTGAGGCTGAAAACTATATTTTAATTCCATGGACTTCACAAAATTCATTGAATACATTTGAAGTGAATTCACCCCTATTATCTGACCTTGGACATTTGATTTTCAAATTTGTTTTATTCTCAACTTTTGCTTTAAAAATTTAAATTTTTCAAAAGCTTTCGATTTTTCTTTGAGAAATGTAACCCAAATCATCCTTGTATAATCATCTATGAGCAACATGAAATAGTACTATCCTTGCAAGATTTTAGTTCTTGTTGGTCCATAGATATTAGTGTGAACTATTTCCAACGGATGTGAGGTGGTATGCTCTTTTGCTTTGAAGTTGGCTCTAGTTTTCTTCCCATGTTGGAAATATTTACAATATGAATTTAGAGGCTTCACAATATTTGGAAAATACCTTATGGATTCCTTCTTAATTATTTTCATAAGATTGTCAAAGTTTAAGTGCCCCGTCTGTTATAGATTATTTTACCACACTTGGTAGATCATGCTTTTATGGCCTTCCATGTCTCTATGCAGACTCTTTGGACCCCCTTTGCTCAAAAGAAACTTTGATGTTCCAAGAAACACCTTACAAAATACCTATTTATTTGTATACATAGGTCGCAAGCTTACATCTCATGTGTACATGCATCTTGTCCCACTATGACCCACGTACATCAGGAAATGTGCCCAAAATAAAATATTTTGGATTTTTCCTCATTGAGTCACAAATAACTTGACCTTTTTCCTTCTATATGCCTAGAAACGCTCTGACTCAACCCTTCACTTCCTATTGAAGGGATATATATTGGGACCCTTGGATACATTGGAGGAGGAGAATTGAAGAGAGCAAGGAAACTATAGTTCATTTGTGCCCCATTCATACATGCTTGATTCTACATCCCTTTGTCCTTGTGAGCACCCATTGATGCTCTTCCCAATATTTCCATCACATTGTGAGCTTACCATTGAGATGGAGGATTGAAGTGGTGTAGGCCCAGGTGGAGGATTCAGTTTCTCCGTTTCGACGAGGTGCTGACACGGTTTGTCACATGTATCTTTTTTTATAATCAATAGAAATATCCATTTGTCAGCCATTGTATGTGTGTAACTATGAATGTTCTTTATTTATGGACATAGTTAATTTTATTTATACATATTGGTTTTATATATGCTAGAGTAGGACTAACACTTAACATATGTTGGCCTTCCTGGGAAAACCCGGGTTTACTTTATTGTACCAACAAAACCCCTAGCTCACTGGCCCTTTCGGCAACAGACTACAGAATGTCCTGAAGTCTCACCCGAAGTGATCCTAGATGGGGTAGCTGAAGAATAAGGTTTCCTCAACCAGGTTCTGTAGCATCCTAGGTCCTCCTGACTCTAATTAACCAGCTAAATCTCTCAGCAAGGGCTGTTTCTCTCTTCCTAGCTGACTCTGCTATGGAACTGAGTCTTATCACATCGCAACTTCTAGGACGATGCGCAAACTTTCTCTTCTGCTCAACTCTTAACCTACGATATCTCACACCGTAGCTCCCCTGACAGTGCGATATCACCTTTCTACGCTGTGATATTTCCTACAGTAGGACTCAATATGCTCCTCAATTATTCAAGGTCCAGAGGGTTCCTCTCTGGGTATAATAGCTCAGTTAACCTTCATTAGGGTGTTAAGCAACTTCACTTAAACTTCTATAGTTTAACACGCTCAACATCAATTACGCTCAACTCACTGAACTAAATATACATAAGTCACTTAACACTGTAGCTGATAGCTGTCGTGAGTCAAGCACTGATAAACTCATATATAGAATACTCAACACCTTTAACTCGCATTTGACCTTCTATGTTACTGTAAACCGAAGGATAGCATACATAAATTCATTAACTAATAAGCAAAATTCATGTAACGAATAACAGATAGCAAATAAGTAGAGCACAATCACATGAAACAGTCGCACAACACACGGACTTTACGTGGTTCACTTCCAGGGGGGAAGCTATGTCCACAGGAACTATGTTTCTATTATATCTTGAGAGAGTAAAAATAGTTCCACTGCAACCTCTTATGCAGCTTGAGATCTTCTGGGAAACTCCACGCACACAGTCGGGAGCCCTTCTCTTAGATCTCTTCTCTTCCTATAATGCTTTCTTCTTACAATATACCCTTTCTCTCTCTCTCTCAATCCCTGTGGATTGTTACATTCATGCTCAAGGATCCGTCCACTGGTTACGGTAAGATAACTACAGACTTAGTGACAGAACCAGAGCTCGACTCTTCCTCAATGTCTTACAATACTGACGACAACTAGTAACAACCCAAAAAACCCCACCCTTCATAATACAAAATACATGCTTAAAAAGGTGGCCCAAAGGTCTCACCACGGTACAAAACTGTGGGCCTATCCCAATAGTAACCCAAAACCCTAACTATGATAGTTGGCCTATCTGTACTTTGAACCGCCGCTTACCAGTCACACCGCAGCTTCCTGCAGTCTTCTGCGATTTCCAGCGTTGATCGCGGGTATGGGCGCCGCTTCCTCGGTCGCTCCCCTTTTGTCCTTTATCTTTAATACCTAGTTCCATTACTCCTTCTCCATTTATTAGGGTAGTTGAGCCCTCCTGTCATCACCGCTACCTTAAATGCATTGGTTGAGCTCTCTTCTCAGCTGCTTCAGGTACTATTTCCTTTGACTTCCTTGTTCCAACCGCCACGATTTTCGGCCCGCGATCCACGGTAGGAAATGCACTACGGCATCGTATCTTTATCACATATCTTATATCGCTAGCTTATCAGCATCACCAAAACTATCTTTCCTCCAAAAATTGTCCATCTTCTACCAAAAATAGCATCTTTTCCTGTAGCTACGGGGCCCTGATCCAACAACATATATCATGCCTGTCTTTTTCATTTTTTTGGAGGATGGAATGTAGGTCCAAGAGTGGTTGAAAAGATCAGCTGGGATCGACTATAACCTTCTAGAATAAGGTACTCCTTATGTCTCCTAGTGTTATTTATTTTTATCTCTATTTCATATAGAAATAGGTTTATTTCTGGTGTCATACAATCTATTGTGGTCCACCCCAAGCCATAAGAAATCTTCTCCATAACAGAATTGGAGACTCCACTGGGGATGTTCCTTGTTTGTTGGGGTTTGGGTGCACAATGTGCTTGACTTTATCTTTGTTTCTCTATGTTTCTATGTCAGGTTTAGAAGTGTTTTATCCCTTTGGTGTTCTTGTGAATTAATTTGTATGTTAGCCTGCATTTTACCACCTTCCTCTTGCTATAGGTGGGTCATAGAGGTATCAGTCATGTATACATGTAGGCTTCTGTACTAACAGTCACGTATACATGCAGGTTTTTAGTGAACAATCGTGTATGCCCCTCTTTTTGAGTGAGTGATTTATGTTTAAGGGATGTTGGTTGTGTTCTGAGTGTTTTTGAGTCTTCTTGGGTGTCTGTGGTGATTGTTTGCTTCTTTTGTTCTAACCAGAGACCTTTTCTCTTTTACTTTTTAATTTGAAGTTGTTCTTTTCACTCTTCTCCTTTTTTGTTTTGGTATTAGTGCATTAGACCTTTGTATCTGAGTGTCTTGCTTGGCTTGTGTCTGATACTTGTTGTGGGGCATTAGATTTTTAGAGTTTTTTTATTTCATTTACATATCTTTTATTACAAAAATACAACAAAAAAAAATTTGGCATGTTTGTGCATGATGCATTTGCATGGAATATTACTTGCATTAGGTTTTCTTAGTTGAATAGTCATCAGGATTTAATATAGGAAAATTTGCATTGGCACTTGAAGGAAAAATTTATGCATCTCATGTAGTGGCATACCCCTTTTTAATTCAATAAAAATTGCACTTGGAATCGTTTGTTAGGTGTGCATATTTAATTCACTGTTGAGTCATAACATCACTAGTTGCACGATCATTTCCTTTGAGTAATAACAACCCTTAAAATGAATGCTTAAATTAAAATTTAATACACATTTTTATTTGATAGAAGTGCACCAACAAGCTTAGGTTATAGAGTCTTGGAATAGGATGTCATGAGTAAATTTTTCCAAGACTAAAAAAAAACAAAAAATTTAAGTCTATGTCTAGGTGAGAAGAAAAATCCTTGATATAATTAGTGTTCTTAGGAGGCTCCTCTTACACAGGATTTAAGCATGACGCAATGTACATGTTTGTGGTGGAGATAGCCCCCTTCCACTCTTTGTGCAGCATTGGATATATTTCTATGATCTTATTCGTATTTGGGGGATTATGAGGTACCTTTGGTGATTTCAAGCTTCAAGATTTTTTACCATTCCCATATGGTAGATCCCACCTATGATTTTCCACCTGAGCATTGGTTATATTGGGGTGACCTTAGTCACCTTACCTAGGTATCGTAGGGGGTACTTGCAGAGGTTATTATGTGAGTGTCCTGGCCAAGTAGGGGTCGTACAACATAGTAGCTTTATGCGTTGAAGCTAAGGACCATTGTAATTGGTTACACACCTCCACTTGTAGTATATGGGAGTTTCAGGCCTCTCCTAGGAGAGACATACCTGCTACATTCAGGAGCTCATTTATCCTCCCTCTTGGATTTTTTTCATCCGGCTTAGATTTTATTAGGAGTGTTCTCTTTGTGCGTTAGCTTTCTCTAGGGTTCATACTTGGTTGAGTCTTTTTTCTTTTGTGGATTTATCATGGAGAAAGTATTGGCACTCCATCAATCTCACTGTTTAGCAGGAATTTCTCCTTGTGGGTCTCCTCCTCCATCGTGGAGGATGGCTAGACATTCTAGGTGAAAGTATACACATTGTGATCGACACAGTGGTCTCATTATGAGTCATACATCTAAGACCCTAGAATTCCTCCCTTATTCATCCTTTAGAATGGGGAATGTGACATTTAGTATACCTGGGACTTTGGTTGAAACTGATCCTCATGGTAGAGATTCATCCCCTATTTCACATCCCCAACTATAATATTTCATATTTTCTTATCGAAGGACTTCCTTGCAATGGTCGAGTGGTGAGACTCACCATGTTCCCTCTAGCACTGGGCCTTTTATACATGGCATGCCAGACTTTACTAAATCTTTCCCATCATCTTCCATTGATCTTGGTGTAGGTCCTAGTGTTGTTCCTATGGGAACTGGTATCGCTTTCCATGGGGGCAGGTTTGGTAGTGGTCATATTGCACCTTCCCTGTTATTTGTGGGATGACTTTCATACCTTTCATCTAGACATAATACTGGGATTCCTTTTCATGGAGGTGTCCCTAGACATGTGAACATTGGAGGTGCATCCTACATTCCTTCCCATGTTCCATCGTCCACCACGCCTATTCCATCAAATGTATTTTTCATGACACATCCTCCTCATAACCCACATGTTTCTTCGAGATGAAGTACTGCCTCTAGCCATGTTGTTCCCTCGTATTTTGATAATTTTATGTCGAGAGGTTACGTACCTCCTTATGTATCTGGGGGAAAACCCTTTTATCAGTCCTACAATTATGGTTACGTAGAACCCTAGTTCCAGGGTGTACCGAATTATATAATCCCTATGCATATTTTTATCGATCATGCTGGAGGAGGTTATTATTTAATTTTCCAAGTCCATGGTATTTACAATAATCAACCCTATATGAATCAATATTGTCAGGGAGCATGGAATCAAATGGCACGACCTAGGCTCCCTTTCTTAGCTACATTGAACTTTCCTGACCTATCAAAGTTGACCAATAATCCAATTTATCATGATACAATGTGATCAGTTGTTCTCTCCAAGCTTCCTTCAAGAATTCCATAGTTTGAAGGTAAGAACGGTGAGAACCCTGGAGAGCATGTTAGCACTTTCCACCTATGGTACTCTTCGAATTCCTTGAACCATGACTTGATTCGCTTGCAACTATTTTAATGCACCCTAATGGGTCCTGTGATGAAATGGTATATAGAGTTTCCTGGGGGCACATATCATACCTTTAACGATTTAGAAATGACCTTTTTGAACCACTTTCAACTACCAATGCGTTATGATGCTGGTACTGAACTCTTGTCGACATTTCGGCAAGACAAAGCCACAAATATTTCTGATCATATTCAATAGTGGTGTAGAAGGATTAGGTTGATTAAGGCCAACATTCCACCTTAGTTTCTATTGGAATGGTTCCTCAATTCGTTATTTCCTTATATCGCAAAGGATGTTTCAAATTCCAGAGTTATGAATGAGGAACCAGCTATTTTTTGAGCTCACCAGTTGGACTTGAATTGCACTCAGTTTGGGATCTTATATGAGATTATATCTAATGCACCACAGTAAAATTTTGATCCTATGTTTAAACCTAGGACACATGCCAATGGCATTGTTGGTTCCGTGATTACTAAAGTCGTAGACCAAGTTATGAATCAAATGAGGAATTTTTCTATTAACTAGCATGCGACGAGATAAGATACAACTTCATCTAATCCCACCCAAACGGTGGATGTGCTTTCAATACATTCATCAGACCAAAAGGTTAACCAGTATCCCAGAAGGAATAAGAAGAAAGGAAGAAATATTATGAGCGATGGGAATAGGAAGGAGAACTCTAACAATGACAAGAACAGTAGTGATGCTAGGGGGACAAGAAGTCTAAATGGAAGAATAAATTCTCTTGCAATATTTTTGGGGGATACCATCTTACTTACTTGTTCCCTCATATTAATGAAGCCTCAAAGTTCATTTCACATAACCCAGCTTTGTTAACAAATCCGTTACCACATAACCAAAATATGGCTTCGAGGGATGTGTACTCTAGAAGAACTTATGGTGGGAATAAAAACCCACTGAACACCGAAGGTGGCCATATTTGTATCAACATGATGTCAGTTGCTAATGTCATTACAAGTGCTAAAGATTATGGTTTGTCACAACCCAATTTGGGTAAAGATCCTAGACCTCCTAAGGTTCCTTTGCATATCCACAAGCCTGAAGTTATTCCTCGCATTCCTAAAGGATTCCTAAAGTGCTCGAGGAAAAATCCTAATGCTTGAGCCCGACACTATTCTATTGTCAAGGATTTGGGTCAGACTCCTTGTGTTATGTCAGCTCTCAAAGTCCTTCAAACTTTTCCTTCGCATAGGAATTCTTTATTGACTGCCCTTGGGCTAGTCGATTCCCACCCTTCCACAGTGATTAAATTTAAAACCCATGAGGTCTAGCATTGCTTTCCTTACCATGTGAATTTCTTATTCCATGTGTAGTGTATGAATAACACAAACAAACACATAGTTGTTGATGAAGGAGTTGCGGCCTCTATGATGTCTCTAGTATGTTGGAAAGGTATTGGCTCACCCACATTGTCTTGGTTGATGAGCCCCTTTACTACAACCTTTTACTGGGCCGTAACTGGATTTACAATATGAGAAAAATTGTGTCTTCCATCTTCCATGTTATTTGCTTACCTTTAGAATATCGGATTGTCATGATCGAGCAGATGTCATTTGACAATTCTGGTACATCATCATCATCAGGATCCACTATCCAAGTCATCGATAATTATCATTCAAAAACTAAGAATGTTGGTGTGGGAATGTATCCATCTTTGGTGGGGTCTTTTAATTTTTTTGCACCAATTCTTACTATAGGTTCCATTATTGATAGTGAATCGTCATCGTTGAGTTCGGTCCCATTTCACACTGTGTATTTGGAGGACCCTTGGACTCTCCCTTCCCTGAGTACTTCAGATTAAGATCATAGACGTACCAAGATGGATATTCTACTATCTACAGTGGATATTTCTTAAAAAGCTACTCTTGATCATGTTGTAGAAAACTTCCTTGGCTTGTTGTGTACCACAACAGATAGAGTAACCACGGAAATCAATCCCTTCCCAATATGCAAGAGAAATAAAACATCTAACACTAAAGGATCTCGAAGCATACCTTATTTTGGATGGTTGATGTAGATCTCCGTTGACCTTTTCCAATCCCACTTGTGTTAATAATTTGCTCTCTCAACAATCAGCAAACAAGGCAAGCATGCTATATAATGGTGTTAGACCTACTCTAGCATATATAATCAATAATGTATAAGCAATTAAAATCATCCATGGATTCAATATTCATTTAAATGNATAAATCATAGATTACATGAATGACAACCTCTGTCGACACATCTGCGAACAGGAGAAACTGAGTCCTCCACCTGGGCCTCCACCACCTCAATCCTCTATCTCTCAATAGCAAGCTCACAAGCAAAGGAAAGCTTGGGAAGAACACCAAGTGCTCCAAGAGAAAAAGGGATGCAGACTCAAGTATAAGGAAGCTACAGCAACAATGGACTATAGTTTTCTAGCTCTTCAATTCCTCTCCTTTCAATGTATCCAAAAGGTTCCTTATATAGTGGTTCAATGGGGTAATGGAAGGTCAAATCCGAATGATCTCAAGGGATATGGAAGGCCAAGAGACAAGTGACTTGGATCCACTTAAAGGAAAACTCCAAAAATCTTTGGCCTTTTGCACGCATCCCAATGTAAGCGAGTTTAAGGGTTATATCCATGTATATACGCTAGAATGGGTTTAAAAGTCGCGTCTAGCAAATAACATGTGTTTTTAGGGATGTTATTGGAAACATCAAAGGTACCAAAATAGTCCATGGGGTCCAAAGAGTCTGCAGAAGGACAAGGAAGGCCATAAATGTGTGATCTACCATGTGTGGTAAAATCAGTTGTAACAATTGAAGTCTATCTAGATGATTTAGATGCTCACTCTCATTTGAGAGTGGATCATCCATACCATTTGCGCTTGGTTTTCGAGAGGTGCTGTCGTTACCAAATCTAGTTGAATTCTCAAAAGTCCATATTTTGCATGAAAGTAGGTCGGTTATTGGGATTTATCATTTCTAAGGAGGGGATTAGAGTCAATCCTCTTAAAGTTGAGGCAATACTTCGATTGTCTCCCCTGCACACTATTAGACACCTTCAAAGTCTCCAAGGGATGGCTAACTTCTTATGGAGGTTTCTCGTAAAATTTGCCAATTTGACTAATGGTTTTATCTACCTTTTGAAGAACACTCATTTTATCTAGAATGAGTAAGTTTAGAATTCCTTCGATGCATTGAAGAAATCCTTGGCATTGTCCCTCATGCTTACACCACCTTACTATAGCCGTGATTTATTGGTATACATGGTCGCATCTCAAGAGACAATTGGTATCATTTTGGTTCAAGAGGATGTTGAGATCCAAGAGCACGGTGTTTGATATCTTAGTCAAAACCTTATTGATGTCTAACTTCAATACTATCACGTTGAGAAGCTATCTTTAGAAACCATTCACGTGGTTCAATGGTAGAGACATTATATACTCCTTCGCCAGACTACGGTAGTGGCTCATATAAATCCATTTCAATTCATCTTAACCAAACAAATGATAGGGGGAATATAATAAGTGGATTGTTATATTGTAAGAGTTCGATCTTGAGTTTGTCTCTGAAAAATCAAAGAAATCGTTGTTCTTTACGGAGCTTATGTCGGATTTTCCTAGTTTCGATGAGGTTGAGATTCACAAAGATACTTTTGTTGATGAACATATCTTTCTTATCTCGATTGCGGACCCTTGGTATGGTTACATCACCATATATTTATAGACTTTGAAGGTCCCTCCTCACCTCTCACTGGATGAGAGTCAACGTTTATGACATGTTGCTAAGAATTACCACATTATCGGTGACATGTTGTATTGTCATGGGGTGGATTCCATTTTCTGTTGGTGTTTGACACATGATGAGGCTGCGACAGTGCTGAATGATTGCCACAGTGGGGCATGTGGTGGTCATTTATCTGGGCTTGCTACAACCCAAAAAATATTGAGAGCAGGTTATTACTGGTCATCGATCTTTAAACATTGTGTTAATGTAGTCAAGGAGTGCCACCATTTCCAAGTGTTTGTATGAAAAATACGTTCGCATCCTGCCATGTTACATCCTATTATCACTGTCGGTCCCTTCACCAAGTGGGGTGTAGAATTTATGGATTGAAAACCATCCTCGGCTGGGGGCACCATCACATCATAGTGGCCATGTATTACTTCACAAAATGGGTAGAGGCTATGCCTACTATCAAATCTGACGGTGAGACGGTCGCTCACTTCATGTTCAATTAGATCATTACTCGGTTTGGTATCTTGAAAGAGATTGTCATGGACCATGGCAGGAACTTCCAAAATAGGATTATGGATTAATTATATTTGAAATTGGGGTATAAGAAATAGTATTCCTATTCTTATTATCCTCAAGCAAATGGACAGGTTGAAGCTGTAAACAAATCCCTTAAGTCCTTTCTGCAAAGAACCATTGCACAAAGAAATAATATGTGATGTCTCAATTTTGGTGTGCAGAAATGAACACTATTTAATTCTGTAATTTAATTTAAAAAATATGAACTTTGAATTAATTCACACAAAGCCTTCTCAGACTGGGAAAACCAGGGGTTTCTTTTGGGAAAATTTGCAGGAAAAAGGAGTGAGCAGTGGGAAGAAAACAAAGAAATTAAAACATGGAATTTCCTATCCCATAAAACATTTATATATGGTTCCATTTAGGGTTCATAGTTCGCTCCGCGGAAACATACTGCCACACTTCTGGGCAACCAAACTGTGAAACTAGGAAGAGTAGTTTGGTTTGTTTCAAACAGGAGATTCTGGAAACTTGAAAAGGGTTGTTCCATAATTAATATAAAATAATAAAAGGTTTTGGACATTTTTCAGAATTTATGTAAATTTCTAAGTATTTTTGGATGAATTTTGGTTTTTTCGACAGTTTTGGCCAAGGGAAATCCTGCGCAGAGGAGGATCACAAAATGTGGTACGAACCCAATGAAAAAGGGTTCTGGAGATAGGTATGGGAATTTTGTCCTTAAAGTGACCCACTGGAACTTACATGGCTCATTTTTAGTTAACATAACTCATTTTACATCAGTTTTGGAAAAACTAGTCATTAAAAGCTAGTAATTTAGCTAGGGTCTAAAATTGAGTAGTTAAGTCGTCTCAAAATTATTTATGTAACACATATGAATTGTAATAGAGGTAAATATAATCTTAGTGAACATATAAAATCTCTTCAAAAACTTCCCCATCCTTTCCTATTTCTTATAGCACTCATATTCATTAATCCCCCCCATAAAGTGATAAAATAAGCCTTTCTGGCGAAACTAAAGACATACTTCTTTATGAGAAGAGATGTTTATACCTGATAAATGTAAATTATAGAGTATTATGATACTACAGAACAAAAATCATATAATGGACTGACCATTACAAGGAGACTCCAAAAATAATGGGTAGGAGACCCGGAACATGATCAACAAGGGGTTGTGAGGATAGGTGAAGCATGGACTTCACTAGAGCTCGACCTGAATGTGATGGAGGATCCAAATAACTCTGATAATCCTTCAATTCCTGCAATATAGTGCTGCATGCCTACAATGGAAGATAAGAGGATGGAAGGAGAGGGGAAGGGAAGGTTACGGCTCATCCCCCAGTGGTTTGAGGCACAACACTCAAAAGTAATCCTCACATAAGCATAGCTCATCAAACATAACAACCAAAATGAATAATGGATTTGGAATACTTATTTTATACAATTAATGTTGACCCATTGAGCAAGTTACTTGGCTTGGTGACCTATGAGAATAGATCACCCATGAGTGGACATACTTTCCTTTCTTTTCTTCGCTTTTCTTTTCCTTATGTTTCCTCTTTTTCTGAATTTCCTTCTTTTTTGAACTTTCCTACTTTTCATACTTTCCTGCTTTTCATGTTTTATCCTTCTTTCCATATTTAAGCTGCTTTTCCTGAAATATTCATCTTTTCTCATTTTTTGCAACATTTTTGGACTCTAGTGCTTACTTGACTTGGCAAGTTTATTTCCACATCATTTAATTGCATAATTAATAAAAGGATGAAATTAAATTAAATACATACCTCAAAATAATTATTAGCAAGATTTTTCCTAGGAAGAATAATTAATGTCAATTTGAGAACCTAGGAATTTCATCATGGTCAACACTTTTAATGTCCCAAAATATGGGGACAAGACAGTCCTCCCCTCCCAAATCCACTTGTCCTCAAGCAGAAGCACTCCATAGTGCTGCAAATTTGTTCATCATGTAGGAGAACTAGACATGAATCCATTGTGCAAAAAGGTTGACTTGCTCCATCAAGCTAGTCTGTAAAGTTTCTCCAAAACAAGCAATGTCAAGGTCTCATTGCTTGCATTACACCCCCTTCAGTGAGAATGACTTCCCACACAACTTATCAAGCAAATTTATTCCTGGATCCCATTTCCTCACCTATAAGTATCCAAACATTAGAATCCACCATACAAATTTATCATCACAGGAAATGACATTCATGCTGTGTAAATCATATCACTGCACTAAAAACTATAAATTCTCAATGCAAAGTTGGAAATTTGTTAGATTTCCCTACCCAACATAAAGTTCCTTATGTGCTTGATGCACATCAGCAATGAATCTCACAATGATGTTGTTGCAAAGACATAGGTGTGAGTCCCATGTCCAACCCCAATGAGTATAGTAATCATCCAACCAACAAGGATTCCCAAACTGCTCACAATAAGATGATGCGTCACAATAATCTCCAAAAATGCAAGCATGAAAATAAAATAAGTGTCCCCTCATCCCACCTGATAAGGTACTGACACTCATACTAAAAGGTCCATGTGAACACTTTCAATAGATCAACTCTCTGCCACTGATCAAAGAATGCAAGCAAATATCCAATTGTCTAGATTTCCTCCACAAATACCACCTTATGCAATATAGTTTCCTTAGCAACTTCTCTTGGAAGTTTGCTTTCTTATCTGCATTCCACTGATCATGTGCAAAACATTTTCCGCAAGAAGACTCCATGTGGGACATGTAATCTTCCACCCAATCCACATGTGGTGGAATGGCATCAAGTGACAGCCATCTGTGCCTAATGTTAGTGATTGAGAAAAATATGAATAAACTTGAACTTTAAAACTTTAACCCATAATAACAATGCATATAAATCTCATCAATAATCCAAAGACATAAATGAAACCATAGAACACAGGATATACCCTGGGAAAACCCTCTACTGATTCAAAGGATTAAAAAAACAACAAACGATCTTAGAGTATGATAGATTAGTATCATAGAATGATTACAACACAATAGAATATTGTTTTCATAGAGAGCACCAGAGAGTGGAGATCGAATGGAACACCGTATCTAACTTACCATCAATAGAGGAAATTTGGGGTCTAAAATGGTCCTCCTAAGGAAAATAATAAAAAAAGCCACATCACACTACAAATATTCCATGTCACATTAAATCTGATGAAAATATAATGAAAGTCAACCTAAATCGTCTCATTAATGGTAGTTGACAAGTATATTGAGTTAATGTAGAGTTAAGAGATATTGGTTAAAAATATTAAAAAAATATTTAGATTCTTGTGCACACATAATAAATGATAGAAAACTTTTGAATTTTATATTATTATGTTTTTAAATGAATAAACCACTACTTTTTATATATTTAATAAATGTAAAACTCAAATATTTTCATATTTAAATTATAATGAAAAATATAATTATAATAGTATTAAAAAATAAAATAAAATCACTATTATTTTTAATATAAATTTTATATTAATTCATATAAAAAATATTACATTACATAAAATAAAATACAATAAACCATATATATTCTTATAATTGATAAAATCTAATAAATCACATATATTCTTATATAATTTTTTTAATAGCCTAATTATTTTAAAATTTTATATATCATATTTAATAAAAATATAAAAAAATAAAATTTTTATTAGCATGTCAATTTTTAAAGTTTTATAAATAGCATTTATAATAAAAATATAAAAGATTTAAAATATTTAAAAAATTATTCAATATTTCAATTTATGTAACGATGAATTTTCTTATAATTATTAATAATTTTTTTATTAAAAAAACATTATACCTTTATAACCATTTGTAATGTTTTTTATTTTTTTATTTTTTAAATATGCGAAAAACATTGTTAGACACAATATCAAATTTATAGTGTAAATATAATAATAGTCGAAGTAAATGTTAATGCATTTTATACTTTTACCATGAAAAAAACTAAATCTAAATGCAATATTATATTATTACTAAACTTGTACCTTGAACAAAGTCGCAAGACCTACAGTCTATCCCCAAAAGTGGACAAAGGAGGAAAATTTAGGTGACTGTAACGATTTTTTTTTTGTAAATGAAGGCAATGGAGGTATGAAAGAATCATTGCACTACCAAGAGTATTTTTAGCGGGAATGGTGTTTTTTAGGTTTATCCTACGAAAATTTGCCGCGACTACAACAATTTTTTTTTACAATGAAATGAATGGTGGAGAACAAAAGTATTTTGGTGGGAAAGAAAATGGGTTTAGCTCAGAAATTTATGAAAATTTGTCGAGGAAAAATGGATTCCGTTAGAAGTCGAGTTTTACATGGAAATTGGAGGGAGAAATTTGGAAGATTTGTCAAATGATTTTGAAACTGTATACCCTAATCTATAAATCTGTTATTCCTTAAATTTATAAATATGAAATTCATGGCGTTATATTGCATTTCTTGGCTTTCCAAGCGAGTACATAAGGAGTTTTCAAAGCTATGGATCAAGTTTTCAAATCTACCTCCAAGGTAAGTCATACATAGTCTTCTCTTTGAATTTCTTGAATGTGTGCACTATGTGTCCATCTTCCTTTTCTTTCTCGAATGTGTGCACTGTGTGTGTCCATCTTCCTTTTCTTAGTATTCCGGTTACCTCGTAAACAAACAATTCCATATTTAATTGGAATAATGCTGGCTCTCGATCATGGTCTCCAAACTGTCGATCTTGGTCCCCTATGTGTGCATCCATCTTCCTTTTATTTCTCGAATGTGTGCACTATGTGTGTCCATCTTCCTTTTCTTAGTATTGTGGTTGCCTCGTAAGCAAACAGTTCCATATTTAATTGGAATAATGCTTCCTCTCGATATTGGTCCCCAAATTGAAAGCCAAGGCAATATTTTTTCTACACAAAAGAATCTTAAGGTGACATTTATTTTGATTAAATGTGTTATCTCCTAAATAAATTAGTCCTCAATAAATTCAACTTAGAAAATTTATTTTGTATAGTGATAGGAAGTCAAAAAACATCTTTGAAGATTTTAAGGCTCATTGTGAGAGCTTTGGGTGTTTGATAAAGTCTGAAACACTTTGGACTCTGTTTTCCTAATGAAAAATCGAAGCTCAGCTTTTGGTGGCTTAGGAGAACATCTCAACTGTCCATTAGCCACCAAAAAGCCCAGTTTTCGGTAGCTTAGAAATAAAACTCGGGGATATTTTAGCCACCGAAATCACAAGGAAGTTAAAATGGTTGGCACATCGATCATACTCAGCAACCGTCAGCATGAAAACTACTAGCACCAAGGCATTAACCACCGAAAATATAGGATCTGCAGTCAATCATGAGTTGGTAAGAGGTGTCGTTATGAAATTGAGGTGATCTATCTAAGCCCAAACCCTCTCTTCCCTACACCTGTCCCATGTCTGTAATTTAATTACCATGAGCATTGTGTTTCAAGTTCGAATGATTGTGTTCCCTACACTTGCTAGTTTGCAGGTCTCATAAAACTACACCATCACCTTGTTCAAATCGCATTTGACAATTAAATCCCTCAAAATCAGGACCCCCCTTCTTAATTCATATCTCATTCTGTGCGTGTGTCCTCACTGATCTAAGCTTCCCTAAATCTCGTGTTGTAATTTTCTTCTCCAAGGTTCGAATTTTCAAATTTACAAGTGTAGAAGAATAGACCAGGAAATGAAGAGAGGAGGACCAACCCTAAGAAAGGAACTGGGTGATATTGGATACTTAGAATCACACCCAGAGGTATGTCATCTAATCAAGGATGTAGGATGCTATAGGTTTTGTGAAACTATCCAAGGATGTCATCAACAAATGGAAGAAGCTTTTGTTCTCACATTTGATGCCTCAAAAGAAATAATTAGCAGAGAAGAATTCCAGGTGGATGAAGCTCTAATAGCTGAGGTGACATAGCTTCCAAGGACTAGAGAAAGTTGGTTTAAGACCATTGTCACAAAGAATGTATAATTCAGGTCTTACCTGAAACCTGAGCACAAAAACACTGTATGGAAGAAGAGAATCCCTACATCCTGACTTGAGGAAAAATGGCAGTACCTGTTGAAGTCAATTGTGGTCTACATAACCTATGAGAGTAGGTACAATAGGGGAATAATATACCATTTCAAATTAATGAATAACTTCATTGGAAGGAGCCCCTTGAATCTACCTTTTTACCTCTACAAAATCCTAACTAAAATGGCTCATCAAGTTAGATCCAAGCCAACCAAGATTGCAAGCAGGTTATCCCATCATGGCTTGAACAAGCTAATGTTTTTTTAGCTCCTGCAAAGAAGGAATGTTGCCTCGACATAATTCCTATTCTGGAATGAATTTGAGACAGAGTTGCAGCAAGAGGACAAAAGGAATTCTTCTTCAAAGAAGTCCTCCACTCCTAGAAGTGGTAAGAGGAAGAGGAGAGCCATCTCTCCATTTGCAGCTGATCAAGCCTCTCCAGCTTCTAAGACTAAGAAGGCCGAAAGGAATATAGATTTTAGTGAGAATATAGAGAAAGAGGAGGCTTCAGCACAAGACAAAAATGTCCTCAACTTGCCATACACTGATTCTAAGGATGAAGAAGAACAAGGAACTAACCTAGCAAATCAGGTTGCAGTAGGGAATAAGGATATTCCCTCACCTACACCAAAGGAGGATCAAGGTGAAAAAGTGGTAGAGGCTTCATCTAGAAAACCTAGATCCCAGAAGATCAACCAGCTGCTATGGCAGGTGTATGAACTAGAAGTTCTGGAAAGAGAAATCAAAAGAACCAATGGAATATTAATCAAAAGGATTGTTGAATCGTATGACTTTCTTCAGGAAATAAAAAGGAAGTATACCAAGCTGGAGGAAAGTAATATCATGTTAATGAAAGAAACTTACTAGGCTCTATGTCAAAGTTGCAGACAAGGAATTCAAGCTCTTGGTCTCAAGCACACTAGAAGCTGGAAACCCTAGCAGAGGTAGCAATGAGTCGTTGTGATCCAGAGGCAGTCATTGATGCTACTTCCATCCCAAACCCTACACAAGTTGTAGAGACACCAGAGGGTCAGAACTGAAGCTTTAAAGCATTAGGGTAAATTCTGATTGCAATTTTTATTAAATTTTTAAAAAGCAAGATTTTCGGTGGCTTAGGCGAACACCTCAGATGTTCATTAGCCACCGAAAATAAAGCTTTCAACAGCTTACAGGCTCAGAGGTTTGCTTCCCTAGCCACCGAAAGTGCATAACATTGCAGAGAAGCATATTTTTGCACAAAACCAACTTTTTTTGATACAAACACCTTGAGGATTATTTATAATGTTGGAAAATAATTAAGGGCATCAGTATTTAGGCTCTGTTTTAGTTTTGAAGGTGCCAGCGATGTGAATTAGATCACATATCCTCCTACTTTGATAAAGGGTGACTTGTCTACCAAATGGAAAGTTCGAATTCTACTTTAGTTTCTACTACATCTGTTAAAGAGTTATCAGGAAGATTTTTGGAGTTAGGGAGATTGACAATCAAGATGGGATTTTTCCCTATTTTTTAGCAAATATTTATGATTGTCTATTTTTAGTAAATTCGATCCATTTTTTCAGGATCTAGAATAAATTTTGTAAAGGCTATAAATCTTGGGACTACTGTAGAAGAAATGGTTCGACTTTGGAGACTTGATTAAGTCATCCTACTTGATCCATATTACCCATCATCAATAAAATACTAAAGTTACAATGCATCTTCAAGCTGCAACCTAGAAGAGTTTTCTAGAGAGCTAACAAATTGGTGTCATTGTCGGGGAGAAGAGATTGAAGCTGAGCTTCCCTAAGCGACAACATAGATCCAACTTTGATGATAGAAAAATTTTGGACACTTTTTTTGGTTCTAATCATCTATCTGGAAACTACATTGGAGTAAGGTGGCTTCGAGATGACCAAGTACTAGAGAAAATCCTCAAAGGCCACCAGTGACACCTATTTCAGATCTTGAAAATATTATAAGGAGAGGAATAGATTCACAAATAAATATTTCCAGATCTATATGGGGAGCTACATTAGGTACTTCCAAAGGTATTTCTTTTGTTGTATCAAATAGGCCTCCCTTTAAATCTGCTTCTACTGAAGCATCTAGTTCTCAGAAATTTATAAGTGAATCAGAAAATTTGAAGGTTGGGGAATCTTAAAGCACTTTTGCTTGTGTAGATCAAATTCCTGGAAACTCCACTAGGGTAGATATACCACCTATACTTCCTCATCTACCACCAACACCAGCATTATCTTCTTTTTCCCCTTCCATACCCACATCCAATATGGGTGCCCCTCTAACCAAGATGGAAAATATCCTCATTGCTAGATATGCCCCTCTAAATTTTCCTAACCCCCTTTCTGCTATGCCTACTAGAGATCATCAAAAATACATGCCTAAGTTTACTAGGGAGGGAGATTTTATAGCTGAAGAACACTTAGAGGCATTCTACAGTTATGCTGAGAATATCAATATTGAATAAGAGGATGTATGGAGTAGGGTTTTTGTACAAAGCTTAGATGGACAGGCTAGGAAATGGTTCAAAGAGTTACCTGTTGGATTAGTAGCTGACATTGAAGCCCTAGATGACATATGCTTGAATCATTGGGGATAAATAAGAGACCACCTTTACTATATCATAGAGTACAACAATTTGAGGAGAGAAAATGGTGAGCTTGTTTCAAATTTCACAAAGAGATTCAATGAAATGTTCAGCAAAATCCCTGTTGAGATCAAACCTATAGATACTTCAGCCAAAATCACTTATGCAAATGCTTTCAATTCAATGTTATGCCTTCTTCTTAGAGAAAGAATATCTGCTTCTTTATCACTCATGCAAGATATTGCTCTGGAAGTTGAGTCTAATATTGTTGCATCTCAAAAAATTAAGGGAAAAATGGACAGGAAGAAGCAATATTCATATCATTTAGGTCCTTCATCATCAGAGACAAAAATAGAAAAAATGGCCAAGATATTGGAAATCTTAACAACTGAAATGTCTAAACTTAAAGATCGAGGTCAACAACCTGTAAGAGGTAAAGGGCCAGATGAATTTTCTCCCAAAAACCCTAATTTTTTCCCTTACAAAAGGAATAACCCACAAGCCCAGATCCTTCAAAGGGATAGGAATCCAACTGAGGATCAAAGAATCAGATCTCCTTTCCAAAATGTTTTGCTAGAATAAGAACAAGAGCTTACTCAGGAAGAAGGAGATGTAGAAGACAACATCAATTGCATGGAAGATGAAGTTGATCACTCCTTCTTGACACAATCAAACTATGAGGAATCCCTCATGAATGAGAAGATCACTGAAGAAGCCTTGTATCAGGAATATGATCAAGGAGGTTACAATTTAAGGTCTAGGATTATTGCTCCCGAAAAGAAGAGTCATGTCCCTATGAAGTAGCCTGCTCCTCCTACTAAAAATATTGTTGCTCCTGCAAACAAGATGGATGCTCCTCCAAAACAGCAACAAAGCCCATTGCAGCCATCATCCCATGATCCTATCCAGCTCAAAGCTCCATAACAAGAGGTAATAATTTCTGACAAGCTGTATTTTTCTTTCAAACTTGAGTCAAAAATTCAGAAATTAAAAATCCCTTTTCTCTTGGTAGAACTTAAGAATAATGATTCCTTTAAGTCATCTATATTAAAATCTCTTCAACCAAAGACACCCATAGATGTTGACTTTGTCAATTTGCAAGATGATAAGCCCACTGTAACCTTAGGTCCTATGGTTGAAGAGCTAGATGAGTCTTTTCCACCCCTCTATATATCCTTGAACATCCATGACAAGTCGATCCTTCACAATTGTTTGCTTGACTCAGGAGCATCCCACAATCTTATGCCAAAAGTAGTGATGGATGAGCTTGGCCTCAACATTACAAAACCCTACCATGATATTTTCTCTTTTGAATTTAGGAAGGTCAAATGCCTAGGCCTCATAAAAGACCTTGTCATAAACCTCTCCAAGATGCCTTCAAAAAGCATAGTTATGGACATAGTAGTTGTTGATATCCCACTGTTATAGTTGATTTTACCACACCAGGTGAATCACACTTGTATGGCCTTCCCCTATTCCTCTGCAGACTCCTTAGACCCCTTGGACCATTTTTTGTCCTTTGATGTTTCCTAGACCATCCCTATAAACATGTGAAAATTGCTATACACGACTTTTAAACCCCCAATCGCATATATACATGAGTTTGACCCCTAAAACTGTGTACATCAAGATGTGTACAAAATCCAAATCCTTTTGGAGTTTTCCTTGACATGGATCTGACTCACTTGTCTCCTGGCCTTCCATATGCCTTGAGATCGCTCGGATTCGACCTTTCATTACCCCTTTGAAAAGCTATATAAGGAACTCTTTGGATACATTGAAGGCATAATAGAATTGAGAGCAAAGAAACTATATTCCATTATTGTCAGAACTTGTGCTTGAGTCTGCATCCCTTTGTCCCTTGGAGCACTTTTGTGTTCTCCCCAAGCTTTCCTTTTGGTTGTGAGCTTGCTATCGAGAGATGGAGGACTGAGGTGGTAGAGGCCCAAGTGGGGGATTCAATTTCTCTAATTTGTAGACGTGCCGACAGAGGTTGTATTCATTGTAATCTTTGATTTTATATTAGTAGAAATATATTTTCCTATCCAATAATGTATGTTTGAATGAATATTTTATCCATGGATGATTTCAAATGCTTATACATTTTTTATTATATATGCTAGAATAGATCTAACACCAATATATATAGTATGCTTGTCTTGTTTACTTGTTGTTGAGGAAGTGATTAATCAATTCAAGCTGAAGTTGGAAAGCTCAACAGGAATCTACTTCAACCGTCCAGAATAAGGTACGAGGTCTGATCCTTTAGTGTTAGATATTTGATTTCTATTGCATATTGGAAAGGATTGATTTCTAGAGTCAAATTTTCTATTGAGGTACCCCAAGCCATAGGAATATCTCTCCGTAACAGAATTGGCGACTCCACTAGGGAGCTCCTAGTAGTTGTCCTTTGGGGGTTTCCTATCGGCATTCAATGACTTTGAATTGCTCTTTTTTCTCTTGTTTCTGTGTCGGTTCTGGGGGCATGTTTCCCTGGTAGTGTCTGATTGGTGTGAAGTTTGTCTCAACTTGTCTGTTTGCCTTTATTTTTATGCACCTTTCTTCCTGTACGCAATTTTTTAACTCACAGTCATGTATATACATGGGTTTCACTGCCATTTCCACGTACACATGTGGTTTTACTACAAACAGTCGTGTATGCCTTTAGTTTTTCCTTATAGAGGAAGATTGATTGTTGTTGGGTGAATTTGGATGATTGCTGAGTCTCCTTTGATACTGCTAGAGTCTGTATACACCTCTCTTTCTAACCAGAGACATTTTTTTTAGGGTAAAATTTCTTTTTTTGAAGAATGCTCTTGTCATTGCATTTTCGATTTTTTGTTTTAGGATTAGTGCATTAGATTTATTTTACCTTAGTACTTTGCTTGAGTGCTGCTTGAGTGTGCTTGCAGAGTCTGGGGGTTGTAGAACCATTCTTTTGCTTTAGTATCTCATTTTTATTTCAAAAAATCCAAAAATATTTGATTGTCATTATGCATTGCATCTTGCATTTTGCATAGTAATTGCACTAGATTTTCCTTGGAGTATTAGTCAGGATTTCATATAGGAAAGTTTGCATCTATCATTCGAAGAAAATTGTGCATTTCACGTAGTAGCATACCCTGTTTTTCATGGACACAATGCATTTGCATTGATTGTTAGGTGTGCATTTTGCTTCATGTTGTGTCATAACGCCATTAGTTGCAAGGCCATATACCTCTTTTGAGTAATAAAGCCAATTAAAATCAACTCTTAATTAAAATGAACTACACTATTTTATTTGATAGGGTTCACCAACAAGATTAGGTTTTAGGGTCTTGGAATAGTTCATTGTGAGTAAATTCTCCAAGACCACTAAACAACAATATGTATGTGTCTGTCCAGGTGAGTGTGTGAAATTCCTTGGTATAACCAGTGTTTCTCAGAATCCTCCTCTCAAAAGGGAGTTAAGCACAAGGCGGTGTGAGCGGTTATTGATTGGGATGACCCATAGTCATAACTGAGTAGCATCGGAGATATTTCTAGGATTGTATTTGTATCTGAGGGCTCTTTCGAGAGTTTTGGGATTTTCTACCCTTCCCATATGGTCAATCCCGCCTACGACTGTCCGCCTGAGCATTGATTATATTAAGGTGACCTTAGTTTCCTTACCTAGGATATCGAGGGGGTGCTCTGCAGGGGTTATTCTATGGGTGTCCCAGCCAGGTTGGGGTCGGACAGCATAGTCACTTTACACGTTGAAGCTGAGGGACACAATAATTGGTTACATACCTCCGCTTGTTGTGCATGGGAGTCTCAAGCCTCTCCTTAGCGAGACATACCTGCTTCATTCGGGAGCTCATTTATCCTACCCTTAATTGCTTGTGTTTGGCTTTAGATTTTATTGGTGTATGCTCTGTGCACATTAGCTTGCCTAGGGTTTGCATAGATAGAGATTCTTTTATATTTTTTGAGTCATTGTGGATTCGGGTGTGGTGCCTCGTTGTTTTCATTGTTTAGCAGGAATTCCACCTTCTACATCTCCTCCTCCTTTGGGAGAGAGAAATATACAGTCCAGGTGGACTACTCCGCACATTGATTCACACATGATGGGATACCATATTGAAGGTATTCCTGAACAACCTTCTCCCATTCAATTGGAAGATGGGGAGTTTACTCCTAACTATGATCCTTCACCTGATTTGACTGAGTTAGGTCCTATAATTTATGAGATAGGTACTTTTCATGATGGACCTACTTACTCTAGTGTTGATTCCCCATTGACACATCGTTGGTATGGAATGTCGAAAGATGATGTGACTCATTTTGAACCCACAAACACTAGTTATGGTAGTTATGGTAGTTATGGTATGTCTGGTTTTTCCACACATGATTTTGCATTTCATGTCGAATCGGAGTTTGAGCCTAGCACTATGCCTAGGGGAACTCTCATTCCTTACCATGCAAAGAGGTTTGGGAGCACAAGTCACATTGCACCTTCCATCCCGGTGGTGGAAGCTACATCACATATTCCTACTAGGCCTAGGGCTAGTGATCTTATTAGGATACCATATTTGAGACAAGTGACTATAGGGAACAACACATACATAATTACACAGGTCTCTTCATCCTCTGTCCCTAGTTCTTTGAATGTTCACCCTCCACCTCATTCACGTGGTCCTTCGGGCCGGAATGTTGCTACAAGTCAGGTCCATACTATTGTTACTCGACCAATTGTGTCTCAAGTTCAAGTACTGCCCGTTGTTTCAGGAGGTCGTGTTCATACTTCTAGAGGTCATGTTACTACTTCCAGAGCATATATTCCTACTTTCGGAATGTATATTCCTACTTCCGGAGCATATATTCCTACTTACGGAGTGTCTCATGGGACATCTCATGTGATGACTTATGGACCTTATTATGGGATGCAGTATGGGCAGGGTTTTTAACCTTATGGGTGTTGGTATCAACAACCCACTTACTCTCCAAATTATAGCTTTGTAGCTACGAGTCAAGGTGCACCACACTATGGTGCTTCCATGCCACCCTATATGGGTCAAACAAGAGGAGGGCACTATGGCCAAGGCCATGGTGGTTATGCTAATCAGACCTATGTGAATCAAAACTATCAGGGAGCGGTCCATTGACCTACTCATTCTAGGATCCCTTTCCTCACAATGCTAAATTTTCATGACTTGTCGAGATTGACGAATGATCCTGTAGCTCATGACCCAGCTTGGCCGGCTGTCCCTACTAAGATTCCTTCGGACATACCCAAATTCGAGGGAAAACCGAGAGAGAATCCGAGCGAACATGTTACTACCTTTCACCTATGGTGCTCTTCAAATTCCTTACACCAAGATTTGATCCGTTTAAGTTTGTTTCAATGCACCCTTACAGGGCCTACCGCAAAATGGTATATAGAGCTACCTAAGGGGGCATTTGCTTTGTTCGATGACCTAGAAATGAATTTTCTCAACCACTTCCAGCTACTAGTGCGTTATGACGTTGGTACAGAACTCTTGTTGACATTTCAATAGGATAAAGCCACACATATATCAGATCATATCCAAGAGTGGCGTAGATGGAAGAGGTTAATTAAATCCTTTATACCGCTGAAATTCCTCCTCGAATGGTTCCTTAAGTCGTTATTGCCTTATATAGCGAAGGATGTTTCTACATCCAGAGTGCAAAATGAGGAACAAGCCATTTTGAGGGCACAGGAACTGGATTTGATTTATGCTCAGTCCAGTTTGTTATATGAGATCATTCCCAAAGCTCCACATTCTAGTTTCGACCCCAAAGTTAAACCTGGACCACATGCCGATGGCATTGTTGGTTGTGCGAGTGCTAAACCTATGGATTTGGCTGCAAAACAATTCAGTCAATTGTCAATCAACCAATCTACTTTCGGACAAGCCACGGCTTCATCTCAACCCACCCAAATGGTGAGTGTGCTTTCGGTGCAATCGTTGGACCAGAAGGGTAACCAGCAACTCGAAAGGAATAAAAAGAAGGGTAAGAATAATCATAAGGGTGGGAATAGGAATGAAAATGATAATAATAAGGACAAGAATGCCCATAATGCTGGGGGGGACAAGCAAGTTAAATGTAAGGTTAAATTTCCTTGCAAGTTGTGTAAGGAATATCACCTCACTTACTTGTGCCCTCGTATCAATGAAGCCTCGATATTCTTAGCACAGGGCCAAGATGAGCTGACTAACCCTTTACCTCACAATCAAAACATGAACTTGAGGACCCATGATCAGTCTGGTGGTGATCAAGATCTGTCGAAGGGTAGTGGTCATGGTTGCATTAACATGGTACGTGCTGCAAAAGTTGTGACCCATCCGAAGGACTATGGTTCATCAAAACCCAACCCAGGAAAGGAACCTGATCCACCAGGGACTCCTTTGTGTATTGAGAAACCTGTGGATAAACCTGAAGTTGCACCTCACATTCCTAAGGGAGTCCTTAAGCGTTCATGGCACAATCCTAATGCCCGAGCCACCCAGAACTATTCTGTTGTCGAGGATTTGGGCCACACTCCTTGTGCGATGTCTGCACAAGAAGTACTTCAGAGTTGTCCTTCGCAAAGGAAGGCTTTGCTTTCTTCCCTTGGTGTGAATGATGATAATTCTTCCTCCGTGATTAAATTTGAAACCGCGAGACTTCAGCTTCGCTTTCCTTACTATGTGTCTCTTTTGATTCATGTAGAATGTCTCAACATGACCGTCAAGTGCACTGTGATTGACGAAGGCGTTGTTGCTTCTGTGATGTCGTTATCATGTTGGAAGGGTTTAGGTTCCCCTGAGTTGTCTAAATCTATGACCATGTTAACTGCGTTTGATGGGAGATCATTTATGCTGCACGGGATCCTTCCTTCCCTTAAGGTCCATTTGGGAGGGAAGACCATTGCGATAGAGGTCGAGGTGGTTGATGCACCCCTTGACTACAATCTCTTACTAGGTAGGAATTGAATGTACAGTATGCAAGCCGTAGCTTCTTCCGTATTTTGCGTTGTATGCTTTCCATTTAATGGGAAGATAGTTATGATTGATCAAACGTCATTCAAGAATTTGTCGATTACCACATCTTTGGGAGCTTCGATCCTGATTGTAGAGCACTCCCAGCCAAAAACTGGGAGTGTGGGTGTGGGAATGTATCCATCCCTCATGGGAAGCTTTAGTTGTCCTACACCTATCCTTATGATAGGGTCTAGTTCCAGTGAGGCTTTGACATCTGTGATATCGGTGTCTTTTCGCACGAGTCATATGGAAGATCCTTGGATTCTTCCTACACCGAATACTTCGAGTGAGCCCATCGTGATAGACGTGCCATTGCCGACCACTATGGTAGCTTATCAAGCTAATATTGGATGTGTTGCAGAGCCTAGTCCTTCCTCTTCACGGATGAAGGAGGAGGACCCGTATGTGCTGCTTGCATGGGCAATACAGTCTTCTCGTGCACACGACTACCTTGATAGTGTTTTTCCTTTAGACGAAGCGATTATTGAGGCCATGTTGGGAGTTGAGACACCATGGGAAGAGTTGCATCATAGATATTACTTTCTTCCTGAGCTTGACCGATTGGAGCATGAGGACTTTAGGGAGGTTCTTAGTGGGAGAAATGGTAGTCCCATGGTTCCATTAAGCTCTCCTCATCCGATGGCTAATGGGAACATGGAAAATATATCTCCAACGATTCCTATCAATATCTCTCGTGATCCTAGAAGGATAGAGAATGTCTATATTGGGGCAGAATGTTCCCATGTTGAGATTCAAGAATACAGCGAGCTGTTTAAATAATTTCATGATATCTTTACTTGGTCTTACGATGAAATGCCAAGTATCTACCCTCGCATTGTTGAAGACAAGATTAAGACTTATCCCAATGCTAAGTCTGTTCGGCAATGCTTGCGTGCAGTGAATCCTAGGAAAGCACCCACGATTAAGGCAGAGATAGAGAAATTGTTGAAAGTCGGTTTTATCTATCCCATTCCCTTGACGGAGCGGGTTTCAAATCCTATTTCAGTTGATAAGAAGCAGGGAGCAATCCACATATGTACTAATTTCCATGATTTGAATCATTCCTGTCCTAAGGACAATTTTCCCACACCATTTATTGATCAGATTTTGGATGAGTGTGCGGGTAGCGATGTTTTTTCCTTTATGGATGGATTTTCCGGATATAATCAGATACAGATTAAACCCAAGGACCAACATAAGACCGCATTTATTTGTCTTTGGGGAAATTTTGCATATCAAAAAATGCCTTTTGGCCTTAAGAACGCCAGAGCTACTTTTTAGCGAGCTATGACCTTGATCTTCCATGACCTCAAATCGATTATCGAAGTGTTTTTGGATGACCTTGCTGCTCATTCTCGTATGAGAATGCATCATTCTTATCATTTGATATTGGTATTTGAAAGATGCCGCCATTATTTGGTCAGGTTAAATCCTCACAAGTGCATCTTTTGTGTGAAGTCTAGTCTCTTATTAGGATTCATTGTTTCTAAAGAGGGTATAAGAGTCAAGCCTTTGAAGGTTGAGGCAATACTTCAGTCGTCTCCCTCGAAAAACATTGATCATCTTCAATGTTTGTAAGGCATGGAAAAATTCTTATGGAGATTCGTTGTCAATTTTTCCAATTTGACTAGAGGCTTCATGCGTCTTTTGAAGAAGGACACCACCTTTTGTTGGGATGAGCAAGCCCAGGAGTCCTTTGATGTGCTCAAGCAAGCCCTAGCATCAGCCCCGGTGATTAGTCCCCCAGACTCTAGCCGTGATTTTCTACTTTATGTGGCCACGTCTATGGAGACGAATGGTATGGTTTTGGTTCAAGAGGATGAGGAGCTCCAAGAGCATGTCATATACTATCTGAGCCAGAATCTTATGGATGTGGAGATCTATTATTCCCATGTTGAGAAGCTTGCCTTAGCTACTATACATGTGGTTCAATGGTTGAGACATTATATTCTCCTTCGCCAGACCTTGGTTGTAGCCCATGTCAAATCATTTCAATTCATCCTCACTTGAAGGATGATTGGGGGAAAATAAAATAAATGGATTGTTATCTTGCAAGAATTTGATCTCGACATTAGAGGAAATTTCAACTCAAAATGGGCCTTTTAACTTTTATTCAAATTCCATGTCATCATGTGTTAGCCAATGAAATTGCTTTAAATTTGAAATACCGTATAGGTCTTAAACACTTTTTTAATATAAATTTGGGGATAGATATCATAAAAAAAACTACTTTTTTTGTTTGTATTTTCAACATATCTCCCCGTGTTTTTACTCAAATTTGGATCGGGAGAGCTTGTTGGATGCGGAATTAAATTCCACATCCAATGAGTACCTACTTGGCATACTTTTGATGTACCCCGCTACCCCAAAAACAAGAAATACCTGAAAAAACATGATGATGATGTCATCATCACATTTTTTCAGGTATTTTTTTGGGGGTAGCAAGGTCCATCAAAGGTATGCCAAGTGGGTACTCATTGGATGAAAAATTTAATTTTGCATCCAACGAGCTCTCCCGATCGAAATTTGAATAAAATCACAGGGAGATATGTTGAAAATATGAACAAAAAAGTAGTTTTTTTCTTTTCTTCCTCCAAAATTAATAAATATTATTTTATTATTTTAACTATTATTTTATTAGTTCATTTTAGGAGGCCCATTTTGAGTTGAAATTTACTCTAATGGTTTGTTTCAGCAAAATCGAAGAAATCTTTAATTTTTGCAAAGCTTATATCAGATTTCCCAAGTGACGCCAAGTAGTTGGTTTGTGAAGATATGTTTATCGATGAGCACATCTTCTTAATCTCAACTTTATACCCATGGTATGGGAATATCATTATATATTTACAAACATTGAAGGTCCCTACTCACCTCTCATGGGATGAATGATGGCGGTTACGTCACGTGTCTAAGAATTACCTCATAGTGGATAACAGTTTGTACCGTCATGGGGTAGATTCCATTTTACATTGTTGTTTAACTCATGACGAGGCTGAGGTAGTGCTAAATGATTGCCATGGAGAAGCATGTGTTCGTCATCTATCTAGGATTTCTATAGCCCAAAAAATCTTAAGAACAGGTTATTTCTGGTAGTCGATCTTTAAGGATTGTGTAGATGCGGCCAAGAGGTGCCATCCTTGCCAGGTGTTTGCACGTAATATGTGCTCAAAAGCTACCACGTTACATCCCATCAGCACCGCCAGTCCCTTCACTAAGTGGGGGCTATATTTTATGGATTGCAACCCAGCTTCGGATGGGGGGAATCATCATATCATAGTGGTTGTTGACTACTTCATGAAATGGGATGAGGCTATGCCTACAGTTAAATCTGACGGTGAGACAACCACACACTTTATATTCAATCAAATTATTACTCAATTTGGTATTCTGAAAGAGCTTGTCACTGACCATGGCTCACACTTTCAAAATCGTATGATGGAAGAGTTGGCGTCAAAGTTAGGGTATAAACAAGAGAATTCCTCCTCTTACTACCCTCAAGTGAATGGACAAGTAGAATCAGTGAACAAATCACTCAAATCCATTCTCCAACAAACCATCACACAAAGCAAGAATAATTGGCACATTATGTTATATCCTGCTTTGTGGGCTTATAGAACCGTTGTTAAGACTGCCATGGGTTTTTCTCCATATCAACTTGTACATGGAGTGGAGTCGGTATTGCCGATTGAGTGTGAGATTCCTTCTTTGAAGCTAGCTATAGAGCTCTTACCAGACACTTCCCTGTTGGAGGAGCGTTTGGTCCACCTTGAGCAACTTGATGAGCAGCGTCGAGATGCCTTGGTGGCTCTTGAAGTAAATAAGCGTCGTGTAAAGGTCCAGTACGATAAGTCTATCCATCCAAGGATGTTTAGTGAGAGATACTTCATCCTTTTTTGGGATCAATCGAAAGAACCCTTGGGGGCAGGAAATTTTAACCCCATGTAGCGTGGTCCTTACGTTGTCAAGTGTGTGTTAGAGAAGGGCTGTTATACAGCTGATTGGCACCTCTCCGTCCGAGTGCTGACATCCCTCAGGTCGGCACACAAAAGGACACTTATGGATTGAGGTTTGCCTAGTTTCATTATACCTTGGTTGATGATGAAATACATTACCTATATGCCCAGCTGGTTACTTTGCTATTTTGAGATTTTGAGTGCATGCGCGACTATCCCTATGGGCATGTCGCGCATATGCGCGAGTGTTATGTTCAGCAGGTCGCGCATACATCTATGCGCGGGTTGCCCTTCTACAGAGTCGCGCATGATGCGCGGGTTGCCTTACTACAGACCCGCGCATATCTCCCTCAAAATTATTTTTTAAAAGCACGCGTTAATGGAAGATTAGTTATCTTATTTATCTTAATCTCATTAACTGCTGCAACCTCCCTAACCTTCGAGAACTGCCTCATTTTCACCTATATAAATAGAGGCCTTGGGGAGGGGTTTGATAGATACTTGGAGAGCAAAGTTATGCTGGTGGATTTACTACAGAACCTTTGGAGCAGAGAAACTCAGGGTCCTTTGGTGACAGAGGAGTCCCTTGTACAGGCATTGGGTTGTAACCTAAACTCCCTCTTTTATTGTTAATAAAGCAGATTACTTCTTCCATATTGTGTCTCATGTGTTGTAGTTTGGTAAAGATTTATATTTCATTATAATATGTGATTTACCTAACCTGCATCTTTATATATGAATCATATTGTATATTGGAAGAACCTTTTGTTAACAGGTTGAAGGAGGAATTATCCTGGAGATTATAAGAGTGGAACAAAGAGGAAGGAATCAGCTTGGATCAACCTTCGTTTATTACAAGTAAGTTCCTGCTACTTCCCTATTTCCTATTTGTACTTTTATAATCAAACTGTCTGCAAGGTCTAGTATGTTGGTAACCCCCAGACCTAGGTTATTAGGTGAATTATCCATTACAACAAGGGCACTTATGATTTAGTGGATTATGAGGGAACGACCTTGGCGGAGCCTAAAAATGGGTTCTATCTCAAAAAGTACTATGCGTGATTTTCAACAAGGCTGGTTATTGTATATTATTGTACAATTTTTCATAGGTAGGTATTTTTCTTATGGTGATTGGGTTTGTGATTAGTTTCCATTTCTTTTGGAAGATGTCAATGGAATCTTCCACCTTCATAGGATTTGCAGATGGTGCGAGTCATCACACTCAACACTCAGCCTCTGCTACTTGGGTGTTTATACTCCTATATGTAGGGTATTGTCTTTAGGACGCGTATGTTTACGGCCATCTTCAAACAATGTTGCCGAGTATAGTGTCGTTATTGAGATTCTACGGGATGCCATTTTACATGGTGTTCTCTCTCTTCAGGTATGTCTTGATTCAGAGTTAGTAGTGTCACAGCTTAATGGTTTGTACCATGTTAGAGATCCAACATTATTAAGAAGATTCTTACGTGTGAGATTATTAAAATGGAAATTTGACAATATAACATACATACATATTCCAAGAATTAATAATCAAGTTGTTGACTCATATGCTAACTACGTGTTATATTGGCATTTGTTTCTACACAATAAACTCATCACAAACATAAATTTTTACACATGTAAATAAATAAACCGATCATCATAAAAAAATTTATAAACATCCAAAATGTGGTAATACATAGTGTCATAATACAAAAATGGGGCTCTCGATCCACCAAAATATAATACACAGTAGTACAAAATGTATCACTCCCAGGTATCTAAGCCTGTGGAGGAGGATGGGGGTTGTGATCATGGAATGTCACTACGAATCTAGCTATCAGTCAAAATAGCCACACCCATGCTTGTCGTACACCCACCACCTGGTGCTGCATGGCCTTAGGAAAGTCCTTGACTTGCACCATGGGTACTCTATGTGTCGGTCTCACGAATTTGGTATGAATGGTTTGCAGCGTCCACTTCGCATCCACACCCATGATATCATCTCCTCTTCCCCTCCATCTATGATGAGGGAAGCCTTCAGGCCACCATGGTCCCACATTTGCATGCATATGGTAGATGTCACTATGTATTGTCACCCAAAAACATGTCTTTTGGTTCCACATAATTAGAAAACACAAAAAAATTAAATAACTCAAAAAATTTTAAAAGAGGGTCGAGATTCGTTACCTATATCACCGTATGTCGATCCTGGTGGTAGCGGCATGTTCGGGTCTCCCCGAAAATCTATCCCCGCATAGGGGTAGTCATCAATGGAAACTATATGTCGTCGCCACCATGGAAAGAAATCAGCTGGATAGGGGTTGGACACCCTACCTCCACCCAATCTGTGCATTGCATCTGCCCAACACTATTGGGATGGATCTCAAACCCCGTGTAGAGGAACGTTAACTCTAGGGCTCAATCCTGGAACACGCTCAAAGAAAAACATGCTCAGTATGCTGCTGAAACCAAAGTTTTGCACTCTGCCCATATTGCACTCACCGAGCTAGTGTTTCATGTTGCCTAGTAGCGCAGTGCTCCAATCATATACCGTGGGTCTCATGCGCTCCATTGCATAGAACATCAAAGGCCACGAGGCCTGGTGGAGTGAAGCCAAGCTTGCTATCCTGCCCAGTGTCAGTAGGATGGCCTTTAGGCCCAGCACCTGTATGGAGTTATTTGGGATCTGACTCCCCACCTTCTCTGTGTCCGAATAACAGTACACTGCAATGTACTCATCTATAGTCAGGCCACCTCTAGGCCCGCGAGAGTGTAGGTTCACCACTTCCCCCCATCGGGAAAGTCCAGTAATAAATGATATGTCCTCCACTTCTATGGTGAGGGACATCCTGTCTATCTAGAATGACTCTGAGTCTAGATCCCAATAGTCCAATAACATCTGCAATAGTATTGGTTTGGTTCTTAAGCCACCAAGACACCAAAAATTTTAAATCCCACATGCACGTAACGCTTGTTGAGCCATTATATCTACCCTTAGTGCCTCTTCTACATCACCATGTTCACGTTCTCTCCATTCTAGGACCATCCTACACATAAAATTTGAGTTTTGTCCATTAGAATACTTAAAAATCATTGAGTGCGGCCGCATATGTGATTGTTTTCCAAATAGTTGCATATGTACGCGACTTTGAGGGAGTTCTCCGAATATATCCAGCCCTATACATGGAAAAACCCTCGATTTCTGCATGGGCCATGGCATGTATCGTACAATGTCCTAGAAACCCAAATACACCATGGAATTTGACAAATTTTGCATCAAAATGAAAGAGTAGAGCATGGGTAAGTACCTGGAAAAAATGGTAGTGGATTCCACTGGCTAGATCTCCTGGAATTCGCTGTTGAAGTTCTGAGCTCAAATGGGTAAAAATTTCAAATGTTTTATAATGTTTTGAATTTTTTACTATTTATAGAAATTTTTCAAAATTTTGAAAATTTTTACCCCTTTCCTATAGTTTGGACCGTTTTTGGACTAATTTATGATGTAGGAGACCTTTTTGAGTGTCATTAATGCCATTGGATTGCCCCGTTCATGCCGATTTCAAGTATCATGTCTAAACTGGCATATAGGTTAGGTTTCATCACCGTTTGCATTTTGCATGACCTTATGACCATTTCATTATAACCTTAGGTACGAACCCACTCTATTATGCCATAGAACCTTCTTGTTGTTTTAGAAGTGGCATGATATGAGTGGTAGAGCTTGACCTTACATGGGTACCCTAGTTAGTGCCTTATTTGCATTTGGTGCCCATGCTTACATTTTTGTCCCTTAGGCTGTGGGAGACCATTGTATAGTATATCCATGACATTTCACAAGAGCCTCATACTCCTCTTGATCTTTTGCTGGCCTATTTCCCTCAGGACTCCCTTATGCCAAGTGGTAATTGCATTATCATGAGCTTTTCCTGCCTTATTGAGCCTTACGTTGGCTTCCCTGACATTGAGTTTGAGCCATATAGCCTGAGATTGTCTCATGTCTAGCCATGCAAAGCCATTTTATATATCCTTTGCAGCTTGATTCCCTATTTTTACCGGGAGGGGATTTTCCCCCGAGTGTCGCTATCCTACACATATATCCTTGCATTGAGCATAGGTATGTTCCACTGCTTGGAACTAGTTTGTTTGCCCATATGACAATCATCTTCTCCTAGTCTGTAACTATAAAGCAGTTTTATTCTTTCTCAAGCTTTTTAAATATTTTAAAAAGTCCAAAAAAACCAAAAATCCAGACAAGGAAAGATGTTATCTTTTGGCAGCTGTCGATTCATGTCACCTTCGAACAGAGCACTGTATATCACATCCATTGGTTGGGTTTATAGTTTGACTTTAGGAGCTGTACTCATTTTATCTGATTTTATCTCCACCGACTAGTTAAGCTTCCAGTCCCCATGGAGCCTCTGTCAATGCCTGCTGTGTCGCAGAGATGTCCCGATTCTGTATACCGAGTCTATTCTACCTTTATTCAGTCACAATTTGTTGTTATGCTTTTGTTCGAAGGAAGTTGAAACCTGAGTCGGCCATTCCCGGTATAGTTACTGGTTCATGCAGTTTATGATCGAGTCCTTCCACATTATACAGCTTTGTTGAGTACCTTGTGTTGGATGATGGGGGATGCCTTAATGCCCTCCTTCCAGTGGATTTCATCCCATCGAATTCAGATCATTTATCCTGGGATTGGAATCTAGAGTCATTTTTTAGTGCCTTGAGACTTGCAGTCATCAATGGCAGGTTCTCTTGCCATCGACAGTTTTTGGGAATACATCAATGTCCCCTGATCAATGGATCCTATCAAGTGTTCGACCTCAACACATTTATTCACACTTGTTATTTTGCACTCTAGTACCTTGATTCCCATTTTCATTATCAGTGGGTGATCTCACGTCTATTAATGGCATACATCAATGAACAGTAATCAGATAATGGACTACTATGTTTGACCTCAACACCTCTATTCACATAGTAGGACATGTACTCAGAGTGGTTTATGTAGAAGACCTTCCAGATTGGTGGCATCTTTTATATGCTACCTCCTTGATCATACCAGTGTTCATGAGATTTCAGCTCTCGTGACTTGATTCCAGTATATGTCAGACATTTCTAGCTATTATGGAGATATTTATCCTTTGTATATCTTCATCATGGAGATTCTAATATATTTATATTGTATGTGGCGATGACCACTTATGTGATATTTTGTATCATTCCTATTCATGGCCATTGTACTTTTATGTATCTGAGAGTGCTATATGTATTTGCATTTATGTGCAGAGTTGTATTTCGACCATCATATGACCCCTCTAAGATCACACATTAGGGGGCATCTATTATAGCTGATTTTACCACACTAGGTGAATCACAATTGTATGGCCTTCCCCTGTCCCTCTGCAGACTCCATAGACCCCTTGGACCATTTTTTTCCTTTGATGTTTCCTAGACCATCCCTATAAACATGTGAAAATTGCTATACGCGACTTTTAAACCCCTAATCGCGTATATATGTGGGTTTGACCCCTAAAACCGCATACATCGGGATCATCCACAAATGGCAAGCACTACAAGCATAAAAAATTTAAAGCAACAATGAAATTACCAACTAAGTATCTAAAACAAGCTATAAATGAAGCCAAAGAACAAACTGAAGGGTAAAATGGAGCATATATTTCATAATCAGTTCTTCAAATACACATAAGATTCATTTACTTAGCTTATGAACAAGTCTAGAGACCTCCTCTAGCCAACCCAAAAAATCAAACCTCTAGTCCTCTTTGTGACATACATTAATACTATCCTTCAAAATTTGGTTAAGGACTAAACCCTAACTGCTTTTCAGCCTACTCATCAAAATAATTCTATCAAAATAATAATTACAAAACTGAAATATCCTTCAAAACATAACTAATAATTGATTGTGTTAACAAGCCTCATAGATCTTTAGCTGCCTCTGCTAACAAGGCTATCCCTTCTAAGGCTTGGGCCTTTCTTCTAGCCTTCAGTTGTTCTACTTCCATCTCTGCCATCTTTCTAGTCAGTTCTTCATTTTGCTGCTATAGATCTTTGATGATTTGTTTTAACATTGTAAATTGTGACTCAGTATTTCTTTTTCTTTTCAATGCCTCTTTTGAGACTGCAATCACTTCCTGATAGTGGTTATTAACCTCATCCAGATCTTCTCTGAGTCTTCTATTGGCCATAACCAAGCCATCATTTGTCTCATGCATATATTCCATCTGATGTTTATACTGCTTTATAGTTCTCTGTAAATTCTCTTTCTCTGAATCAAATGCTTTATCTCCTGCTATACTTTGCATCTCATTGGGAAGCCATGGAATGTTTAGTCTCCTAAATATTTCTTCATCTTCTGGCAACAATTCTGTAGGAGTTTCATGAAAACTTAGGTTTTTTTTAGTCTCAGCTTCATAGGGAACATTTTCATCAACCATCAGCTTGTTTTCTGAGTGAGAAACCTCTATATTACCTTCTTGTTGTTCCTTTAACATTTGACTTCATATTTCTAAAAATACATCAGACAGTTTAGTTTCAGTAAGGGCAGATTATCCTTCTGACTTCATTGGCCTTTTTCCTTTACTGTCACCCTTATCAAAGCATCTTTGTCATAACACTGAGCAAACTTATGGAA
Organism: Pseudotsuga menziesii; assembly: GCA_001517045.1. Lineage (NCBI taxonomy): Eukaryota > Viridiplantae > Streptophyta > Pinopsida > Pinales > Pinaceae > Pseudotsuga > Pseudotsuga menziesii. Next base: position 242,466 of record LPNX010391443.1, read on the forward strand.
GACCTTAGCATTGTATCCATCAATTTTCTTGAAAAATATCAACCATCCTGCATTTTCAAATAGCTCAGCACATCCTGGGAATTTATCTATCCAATTGAGATCAATAGGTTCGGTCCTATTAGTTTTTCCACTCTTATTCATTTTCAGTATGGTTTGCAGCACCTGTCAGTAATCTCTCAGTCTATTTATCTTCAAATTTGCACAATTTTGGCAGTCTATTTATCTTCAAACTCTCACAGTCTACCCTATCACCAGTTTAGGAAATGTTTTGTACCACGTTTCAGAAATTTGACCTAAGCACAGATTCAAGGACCTCCAATAGTTCTTCTCATCCTGTTGAGTTAGCTCCTGGATAGTCTACTTTAGCTATGTGAACTAATCCTCTGTTTTCCTTTTCCTGCTCTTGAAAACCTTGATTTTCATTCTGTTTCAAAATTCTGATCTTCAAGTACTAATTTTCCACCACGATCTCCACCTGCTCTACGTGCACTTCAAGAAAAACTATGATTGGAAATGGCTTTGTCTCATTATAGTCTGTCATTATTATTGCATTGCTTCTGCAAGAAACTGCCATGATTCACTTTCATGATTATATTCCACTTGTCAAAGTGATTATCATTTGAATGTTCCCACGGTAATAGCATCTCCCATTATTAACAATTAATCCTTCTTAGCATTGGCGATCGGAGGTTCAAAACCGAACGAATCAACACTTCCCATTTCTAACCTATCGACGATCGTGAGCGGTAATCTCTAATGTATCAAAACTTCAATCCATTATGCTGCCGTAGTGTCGGCATTTTAAAGAACTAAATCTCTGTAACGTTTAAAAATGACTTTAGACCATTAGCTTTTTGCAACATTGAAAGATGATTTTAAACTCGCAGTACTTTAGACCATTAGCTTCGCGATCGGCAATTGGAAGCTTTATCAACTACTTTTTTGGCACTTTATACCACTGCCGTAGTTAGAAACCTTATCAACTATCGCGTTAGTGCTTTAAACCACTATGATGCTGCAGTGTCGGCACTTTCGAGAACTAGCTTCGTGATCGACGATCGGAAGCGGTATGAACTATCTCATCGGCGCTTTAAAGAACTATGCCTCCACAACATTGAAAGAAGATTTTTAACTTTGCGTGACTTTCTTGTAGCGCTTCTGTATAACTTTTTCTGGCTTGCGCTACAATAAAATTGAGGTTAATGTTTTTCAAAAATCATGTTAATGATAGGGGTTTAAACTTGGTTTAGGAATCTCAATTAAACTTTTATGCTATTTTTCATACTTTTAATCCATATAAGCCTTATATAATCCCTTTGATCATGAAATCAAACCAAAACTTGTAAAAATAAACTAAGAAATCAAATAACATAAAAGCTAAAGGGAAAAATTCAAACTATCCCAATCAACAAAATTTTCTAGGAATAAAGAGTAAAACCAAACCAAAAACATAAACAAAAGCATAAAACTATGGAAGACAAAATCATGACCTAACATCTGGCTCCTGCTGCGGGATGAAGTCCTCCTTGTGAGGCTTCAAGAACCTGTAGACCACTATCTTCTTTCCTGCTACCTGCTAATCTGCAAAATTTCCATTGGGTTATGGAGTCCTTATTGTGTTTTACTCACACCGGTATATACAACGAAAAACTAAAATTCCCCTCAAAAACTGTAGAAATGCTTGAGGAATCGTCCATTAACTAGACTTGACAATTCCTCATCCTCCAAAGTCTGTAGGACAAAAGTGTTATTTTCCAAAAACTTAGATACTCGGAAAGGGCCAAACCAGAGGTTGTCAAATTTTCCATGTTTCCCTTTTTGCTCCTTCCTGGCATCCCACCTTAGAACTATGTCACCAATTGAGAAAGTGTTATCTTTGACTTTCCTGTCAAATCTGTCTTTTATCTTCAATCTATATAATTGTGCTTTTTCTTCCACTTTTTCTCTGTTCTGTTGCAACTCTATCATTGCATAAATCCTTCTCTAGATATCATTAGGTTCCTCCTGACAATCCTGAAAGAAATTCATCACAGGAATACCCAACTGAACAGGAAATATTGCATCTATACCATACACTAATTGGAAAGGTGAAGTTCCAATTGCTTGCTTGACTGTTATTCTATCATCCCATAATGCATATTTCAGCATAGAATCCCATGATCTCTTATTATGCTTTAGCAGTTTCCTGATACTCTGAATGATATTTTTATTGGAAGACCCAGCTAAACCATTACCTTAGGGATAGTAAGGAGTTGAATGTTTCAACGAGATACCATTCTTTTCAAAAAATGCTTCCATTGCATTAGAATTAAAAGCTTTTGCATTATCTGTCACTATTTTCTGAGGACATCCAAACCTACTAAGGATATTTTCTTCAATAAATTCCATAATCACCTTATATGTGGCATTCCTAGTAGGGATAGCTTCCACCCATTTGGTAAAGAAGTCTGTTGCAGTCAAAATCCACCTTTGTTGTCCTGAAGAAGATGGACTTATCTCTCCTATAAATTCCAGACCCCACTGCTAGAAAGGAGCACTTACTGCATCTGGTTTTAAAGGTAATGACAACAATTTTTGTTTGCCAGCAAACTTCTAACAATGGATGCAAGCTCTTACCTGCTGATATACATCTGCAAACAAAGAGGGCCAATAGTACCCAGCCCTTAAGATCTTGTATGTTGTTTCCTTCCAATACTTGTGACCTCCACAAGCACCCTCATGAGATTTAGAAATCACTCCTTCAATTTCAGGTTTATCTAAGCATCTGAGTAGAATGCCCCCCGGGTCCTTCCAAAATAACTATTGTTCTACTAAACAGTACTTAGTAGTTCTTAGCTTCAAATATCTAGCAGATTTTCTATCTAAATGCTCAGGACATTGCAAATACAACAGAAAATACACAATGTCTGCGTACCATGCGGATGTTGAATAGAAGTCCATAATCTTCTCTTTCTCTAATTCTGCTTGATTTTCTTCCTGAGCTGGATCTTCTGTCATCACATGCAATCCTAAAGCTTGGAAATTTGATTCAGCCAATAGCTTGGCTAAACCTTGTCCCTTGACTAGTTTGGTAGGTCTGATATCTACATCATACTCCATGATTTTAGCAATCCACTTTCCTCTTTTCCCCTCACTGCCAGGTTGTGTCAAAACATCTTTTACAGCAGCATTAGGCACATATGAAATAAATTTGGAATGCAAAACATAGATTCTGAAAAATTTCAAAGCTTTCACCAAAGAATAAGCCTGTTTTTCTAAGATGTTGTATTTTAATTCAGAATCTCTGAGAGTTTTGCTGAAGAATGCAATAGGTTGCTCAACACCATCCTTATTCTTCTGCAATAGAACAGCTGCTAGTGTATCTTCAAATGCAAAGGAAAATGTTAGAAATTCTCTGGTAAAATCTGGACTTACTAATACAGGGGCTTTAGTAAGAACCATCTTGATTTTTTCAAATGAATTCTTCGCTTCAGTGGTCCATTTGACTTCTTGATCCTTCTTTAGCATGGTTGTAATCTGCTTTATAGTCTCAGCAAAGTTTGGTATAAACCAACGCAGAAAGTTGATTTTGCCAATGAAAGATTGGACATCTTTTTTACTCCTGGGAAGACTTATCTTCAATATTTCTTTTACCCTTTCTGCGTCAATTATTATACCATCAGCAGAAACTAAATGACCTAGTAATTTTCCTTCCTATACAGCAAAGTGTGACTTCTTTGGATTCAAGGAGAACCCAAATTTTCTGCATTTTAGGAAAGTCTATTTCAAATGTTTTAGATGTTCATCATCTGATTGTGAAAATACAGTAATATCATCTAAGTAAATTACCACAAACTTGTCCTTTTCCCCAACAAAATCTATATCCATATCCCTCTGAAAAGTTGCTCCAGCATTCATTAAACCAAAAGGCATCTTATCATACATGAAAGTTCCCCAAGGAGTGGTAAAAGTTGTTTTCTCCTTATCATCAGGATGCATAGAAATTTGATTGTATCTTAAGAAACCATCAACCATAGAAATTCTCTATGCTCCAACAACCTTCTGCAATATTTGCTCAATTTTAGGCAAAGGATAATTATCCTTTAGTGAAGATCTATTCAAGTTTCTAAATTCAACACACAGTCTGATTTCTCCATTCTTTTTCCTAACAGGAACTAGATTAGCCACCCATGAAGAGTACCTGAGAGGAACAATGATCTTGGCATCTAATAACTTCTTCACTTCTTTTTCAATAACAGGGAACAAGGCTGGATTAATTCTCCTAAATTTCTAACGAAAAGGTTTAACATTTGGTTTTAAAGGGACTTTATGTTGTATAATTCCAGTATCATATGTTCTCAATTCTTCATAAGACCATGCAAAGACATCAACATGTTCCTTTAACAATTTTATGTACCTATTTCTCTGTTCATCTATGAGTGCTTTCGAAATTTTCACCATTATAGGATGTTCTACAGTGCCAATGTTACAATACACCACATTCTCTTCTAAAGACTATACAATAGGTTTTAGGGGTGTATCATCTTTTGAAAATATCCTTTCTAAAGGTAACAAACCTTTTGGGATGAAATTACGTTTTAGTTCAATAATCTTGTGGCCAGCAATTTCATTTTCAGCAATCTCTTCAACATCTCCATCCTCGTCATCTTCCTCTTAATCAATCAAGGAATTAGAAAACTCATGTGTAAGCTCCAAAAATATTTTAATTTCAATGTCATCTTCAAACACTCTCCATTGCTTTACATTATCAGGTACAGATGGTCTGTACCAAACCTCAATGGGATACCTCAATTGTGTGGTTTTTGTTAGAATAATCAACCCATAGTATTTACCCACTTAGACATTATTTCATTTATTTTGTCTTATTTGCCTAGTCCATGAGTCCCACCATGTGCAAGTTGTCAATTGCCTATCCATAGAGGTCAAACTTGCCATTATTGACTCATGGAGCACTTGGGAAAGCCTTAGGAATCAAATCTACTTTATTCCTGGCCTCCTAGGCGCCCTTCTGCTTTTTCTACTTTATTGCCTCCTTTTTCAGTGTTTTAAGGCACATAGGAAAGCAAGACTAGGTGAGGTGAATCAGCTTTGTTGCCTCTTCCTCCTCCACTCTTTCCTCCATGAAAAAGCATGTATGAGCTACCATTTGACCACTCTTTAGCTTGCCCATGCACCCTTTCTAATTCGTGGGGTCCTTGATAGATTTGGGATCAGCTTTTTACACCTATGGGGGATTTGCCTATTTTGGGTAAGCCTGCTTAATGCTAGATTTGGATGCTTCCTTATGCATTCGATTTGCTCATGTATTCTATATATTCATCAGCCTATGTTATTACAGGGTTGGCTATTGTACACTCAGTTAATACAATTTTGTGTTACAGCTCCATATTCAGTCTCCATTGTTGATAATTTGCATGATCAATTGTTAATTGCTGTGAGTGAAATTAATCTACTGCAGGCCTGAATTTCTACAGTTTTGGGGATTCTAAAATGTGTAGCAGCTAAATCCAATGAATCAGTAGTCTGATTATGGTCCCTTGGAATATAGGTAATGTTAAAAGCTACAAAATAATTATCAATAATGTCCCATACCTCATTTCGATAGACTTTCAGCAAATCCTGTTTCACTTGATAGTTGTTCCTCACATGCTGAACAACTAATTCGGAGTCGCCATATGCAGAAATTTGCTGAATGCCTAAATCCTTGGCAGCCTTCAATCCTAACAGCAAAGCTTCATATTCATCAATATTGTTCGTAGTAATGAATTATAATTTATACATCAACTTTACTATTTCACCACCAAGGGATATGAGAAGAACCCCTGCTCCAAAACCTTATTTGCAAGATGATCTATCAAAGTATAATTTCCAAAGCTCATATTCCTGTTCCTTACTGCATTTAACTAGTTGTTCCTTTTAAACCTGTAACAAACTAGGAGTATTGTCATCATCACTAAAATGTAGCATGCAAGCACCCAAATCTTTATCAACAGCATACAGAAGATGGTTGGTAGGGTTCTTGTCATTTGTCACAATATAGGAAAACTGAAGCTCTCTGTACAGCCTTCTGTTTTCTCCTCCAGACATAGGAATAGTAGCATATGATAAATCCATTTGTAAAGTTCCACCAACTTTCTTTGCCCAAGACTTAGAGAGAAGTAACCCAAATTTAGGTGTAATATCAGATACCACCACATCCATGATTACACTTTTCATAGGTAATTGAGCCAAACTGACAAACATGTCTTTAATCACACCTAAACACTTTATATCTCGTGAATCAAATGCATATAGATCATGATAGGGTTTGGTTATACTCAGACCTAAAGCCTCCATGACAGCCTTTGGCATTAAATTGTGTGATGCTCCTAAATCTAACAAACAGTTATGTATCATTTGTTCATGGACTATCAGAGTAATGTAAAATGGAGGTGAAGCACCTGCTTCATTCTCAGTTTTTTCAGCCAAGGCCGATCCAATAAAAATCTTAGAATTTTCTTCTTTCAAATTCACTATATCAGAAATAGGTTGATTGTTTGTTGAACCGATCATTTTAAGAACTGATTCTTTGTAAGAAGGATTTTTCATTAGTTTAGTAAAAGGCATAGGAATCTTTATTTTTCCTAATTCATTTTCTAGATTAAAATTGTGCACATTTTTATTTACCTCTTCAACCTCCATGTTCTTCTTTTTCTTTTCTGGAATTTGTTTTTTCTCTAACACGGGATTAGATTGATGCTTAGCAGGTACAACTACCTTCTTCTTTGGGTTTTGTACTACTTGTTTTGGGCCTGACCTCAAATTCACAGTCTTCTTGGGTTCATTTTGACAGACATCAGTAGTTATAAAAATCATTTTCAGATTCAAATCATCCTCTATTTCAAACATATCAGCATCATAATATTCTGCGTTTAAAAACTCCTCTTCAGTGACAAAACCCTCAGTCAACCTTTCTCCAAAATAGTTCATATCCTGATCTATGTCTTCAAATAGCACTTCTTCATCAATATCTTCTTCATCAACAACAGTGTTCTAAAGAGGTGGTGGTACCCTCTGGTCTTGTTGGAATATATTAAACCCACTCACAACATAGGATAAAATAATTAATCATTATTTGATTAATTATTCACCCACTAGCTTAATTAGTTCGCATCCACTTGCATCTTAAAGTCAATACATGCCATCTATATCCTAGGAATGATTTATTTCTGATTCTGGGTTGATCCACAATTAGTATACAGGACTTTACAGCAGATTCTGCTTTTTCTGCTTTTTCTGCTTTTTCCTACTTTTCTATGGATAAGATAAAAGCTAGTCAACTAGGAAACTGGGAGCTTTTGTTTCCAACCCATCCTCCATTATTTTTTCTCCATTTTCTAGGATTAGCATGTTATTTCCATCTCTTTGACAGCTCACTCATTCTTTTTCCAACTTGTGAGGTCCTTGATAGATTTAGCAAGTTCTTTATCCACCTATGGGGGTTTGCTATATTTTGGTAAGTCAGCCTTTTTGAGCTTTATGATTTGTTTCCATACAATTCGACTTCCCTATGAGGGATGTACTATTTATGTACTCTATTATTCATAATTATTCAATGGAAGGATACAAACCAATATTCATCTCTTCATTCATGTGATTCAGTCTCTTTTCTTCTCTCTATTGTTCCTATGTATGCTTGTGAGAATTATTAGTAGCAAGATCTATTTCATGTGCTTCTTCTTAGCATCAATTCTCATAGCATTGATCTATTATTTCTACATGGTATCAGAGCTACAAGGTTGATCAATTTCTACAAAGTTGAGGAGCGCTTCCAGTCTCCTATCCCTCTTTGAAGAAGAGCTTGTCTAGCTTACAAGATTTTCTCCTAGTTTGTTTTGCAGGTTGCAGAGAGTATCTCTTAGAGAATATCAAAAACTTAAATATGGATTCAAAATTTCCTCTACTATCTCCTTTCAACTATGCTGATTGGAAGCCAAAGATGAGTGCATACTTGAAGAGGCAATGTCTCTTTGATGTCTCCATTGGTGCATTGAGTGAACCTGAGTCTTATGAAGAGAAGATTGATTGGATAAATAATTGTGATAGAGCTTATGTAATTATGTGTTTGGGAATGTCTCCAAATATTTATCATCTCATATATTCTGCTGAATTTCCATATGAGCTTTGGAAAATTTTGGACAAAGCTTTTGGTTTGCAGGAAATTGCAGATGAAGCATGGAGCGAACCTAGCATCTCCTTTTGTTCTCTTTCTCAAGATTTCTTGGCCTCTACATTATCTGATGAATTTGATCATGATGAATAATTTTCTCATAGAGTTCATGTTTCTGCTGCCCTCTTTCATTCGAATGCTTCCTCCTTCAATGAAGAAGCAAATATTGAAGAGCCATCTTTTTCTGTGTCTCTTGAAGGTGATTTTTCTTCTTGTGATACTATTGATGAAAAAGAAGTAACATATGGATCTGCTGCTGATATTTATTATGATCCTATAACCCATTCATTGTTCTCTCAATATCCTATCTTAGATTCTGAGATCTATGTGCCAGATTCTTCACACCTCTTTCATACCTCTCTCATTGATGGTGCGCAACCCAGTGACTTACAAGATGTTTTCTTAGCCACATCAAGCCTTATTTGTGTCATACCACATACCTTAATTGATCTCATGTGCTTCAGAATATCCTCATTTTTTCTTCGCATCAATACTCAGAGCCTTCTTGAATATTGTGAACATCTCATTCTTCCTCCTTTCATACAGAGGATTCATTACCAGTGTATTCCCTTGACTCTATTGATATGCTTATATGTGATCCTTTGGATTATGATTTAGAAGCATATTTTCAGGTTGATACACATATAATACCACCATCCATACCATCTACCATAGCTTTGAATAATCCAAAGAATATACAAATCCCAAGCTCACTAGTTGATTCCTCATTGGTCTCATATGCAGTGATATTTGTCTTACATGGTTTGAAGTCTTTCCTAACTTTAAGTGGCTGGTTTTCCATGTCCTTAGTCATATATGGAGTGATATTAAACATGTTTGGATCTGTTCTAAACACTTATGGTTCAGATCTTATGCCCATCCATCATTCAGATTTTTACACCTATCAGTTTTCCCCAGTTGCTCATAATTTTCCTAGTCTATCCCTATATCCTCATGGAGCCATTGAATACTTTGTACTTGCTGTTCCATATGTTAATATTTCTAAGATATCATAGTTTTATCAGCCTCATATCATATCCATACAGGTGCTACATCAGATTGGAATATTGACATGTGATTCACATCACAATTTGTAGCTATTCAGGAAATTGGGTGTGAAATAAATTGTCTTAATTTTTATACTCTTTGGAAAGGAGTATGCACAGATCTCTTTTCCATTTCAGATTATTTTTTCAGATCAAAGTTTGACAGTAGAAATAAGCATTCAAATAATTCTCCTACTTCATCAGTTGATGAGATACAAGGAGTCTCTCCTCTTCCTTCTTGCAGGTTCTACACTCCAGCGCATGATCATGGAGTTCATGCTTTCTTCAAAAATTCCTTCATCCAGAAGTAGTTCAGTCAGCTCATTAAATTGAAGATGAAGATATGTTTAAGACACATTTCAAATTCTATGCTTTGTCCTATCTTGAGGGAGGATTTTCCCCATGTGGTTTTGCCTCTTTCCTCACTTTTCTGGACATAATAATTGTTAAAGGGTGACCATAGCCTTGTTGATGGGCCCTATATGCATCCATATGCATCCATATTTTTTTTCATACCATCATAAAGTCAGACTTATAGGGTGGTGTTGGAATATATTAAACCCACTCACAACTTAGGATAAAATAATTAATCATTATTTGAATAATTATTCACCCACTAGCTTAATTAGTTGGCATCCACTTGCACATTAAAGTCAATACATGCCATCTATATCCTAGGAATGATTTATTTCTGATTTTGGGTTGATCCAGAATTAGTATATAGGACTTTACAGCAGATTTTGCTTTTTCTGCTTTTTCTGCTTTTGCTTGCTTTTCTATGGATAAGATAAAAGCTAGTCAACTAGGAAACTGGGAGCTTTTGTTTCCAACCCATCCTCCATTAGTTTTTATCCATTTTCTAGTATTAGAATTTTATTTCCATCTCCTTGACAACTCACTCATGGTTTTTCCAACTCGTGAGGTCCTTGATAGATTTAGCAAGTGCTTTATCCACCTATGGGGGTTTGCTATATTTTGGTAAGTCAACCTTTTTGAGCTTTATGAGTTGTTTCCATACAATTAGACTTCCCTATGAGGGATGTACTATTTATGTACTCTATTATTCATAATTATTCAATGGAAGGATACAAACCAATATTCATCTCTTCATTCATGTGATTCAGTCTCATTTCTTCTCTCTATTGTTCATGTGTATGCTTGTGAGAATTCTTAGTAGCAAGATCTATTTCCTGTGCTTCTTCTTAGCATCAATGCTCATAGAATTGATCCATTATTTCTACAGGTCCTTGGTCTCTCTCCTTTCTCTCTGAATATCATTATTTCATCATTCTCTAGGTATGAAACGAGGAGCAAATTGTCTTCTAAATTGGTTCTGATTGTTAGGGTTTCTTTCACCTTCTTGAGCAGGATTGCTAGAATTTATTTCTAGTTCTAACTTGTTTAATTTTGCAATCAAAATATTCACTAACTTTTCCATCTCATCAATTTTTCCTTCTAAAGAATGAGAAGTTGAAACTCCAGGGGCTGCTTCCTTCTTACCTTTCCTATCATACATCTGCTGAGCTATTTCCTTCTTTAATCTATTGGAAGCCAATATGTTAGACTCCACCTCTAATGTTTCATCTTGCATATTTAGTAAGGAAACATGTCTTCTCTCTCTTAGTAGTAAAGAAAATTCATGATCGAAAGCATTTGCATATGTAAGTTTTGCAGATGTTTCTGAAGGTTTTATTTTTGCAGGAATTATGCTGTACATTTTATTGAATCTTTTTGAAAAATCTACAATGGTTTCATCCTTCTTTCTCCTAAGGGCTCCAAACTCAGTTATATAATAAGTATGGTCTTTGGTGTCACCCAATTGTCTCATGAAGAGGTACTGAAGCTCTTCTATGATGGTGATAGAATTGGCAGGAAGCTCCCTAAACCATTTTCTGACATCTCCATCAAGGCTCTGCACAAACATCCTCATCCATACATCCTTAGCTTCAATATTCTAGTTATCAGCATAACTGAGAAAAGCTTCCTAGTGCTATTCTATTGTAGTTTCACCCTGCCCATTAAACCTAGGCAGGTATTTTTTATAGTCACCTCCAGGCAGTGCATTCAAAGGGTGAGGCAAAACTAATGGTGCATATCTGGTTGCAACCATTCGGTCCATCATGTCTATAGGCTGATTTTGGGTTGCCATTTTAAGGCTGACTGACTTGGGTGATGGAGAGATTTGGATGGAACTTGGATAAAAAGGGGTTTTACCTACTTTCAAATGAAATAGAGGTATCTTACCAAGAGATAGTGTTTTTTCCTTTTTGAATGTTTGAGGATTAGTGCAAATTTGAAATTTAGTGACAGGAATTATAGGCTTTAACCAAGGTGAAGTTTATTCTTATTTCCTCAAAACAGATGAAGGTGATGAACCATCCAACTGATCAAGGTCACATAGGGCTAGTAATGACTGAGACCTTCTAATATTCCTTGTTTTTTTCAAGATCTGTTCTAGGTCTGAAACACCCAGGTGCAAAGGTGATATAGGTTTGTTTCTAGTTCCAATTCCCCTAATAGCCACTGTGACAAACTGGTGAAAAGTAGTCTATAAGATATGCTGGTTTAAGTTCACCTCTTAAACCCAGTGAAATGGTAAGTATCCCTGGGAAAACTATGTTTTCAACTTCGTTCCCCAGCAATGGTGCCAAATATGTTTATGCCATAAATTGTTTCCAAACTACAAGAAAACAAGCCAACATAATCTCAAATATTTCAATAAAACAAAACAGGGTTTTTAGGTTTTTTTTTTAAGCTTTTCTGGTTGTGAAGTTTGGTGACCAGAGGGAATGCATTCATAACCCAAATAAAAACTAAATCACAAGAATAGAAAAACTAAGATGCATAACATAATAACCATGTATCCAATAGAAAACAACACTAAAGTTCATCCACAAATGGCAAACACTACAAGCATAAAAACTTTAAACCAGCAATGAAATTACCAACTGAGTAGCTAAAACAAGCTATAAATGAAGCCAGAGAACAAATTGAAGGGTAAAATGGAGCATATATTCCATAATCAGTTCTTCAAATACACATAAGATTCATTTACTTAGCTTATGAACAAGTCTGGAGACCTCCTCTAGCCAGCCCAAAAAATCAAACCTCTAGTCCTCTTTGTGACATACATTAATACTATCCTTCAAAATTCGGTTAAAGACTAAACCCTAACTGCTTTTCAGCCTACTCATTGAAATAGTTCTATCAAAATAATAATTACAAAAATGAAATATCCTTCAAAACATAACTAATAACTGATTGTGTTAATAAGCCTCATAGATCTTTAGCTGCCTCTGCTAACAAGGCTTGGGCCTTTCTTCTAGCCTTCAGTTTCTCTGCTTCCATCTCTGCCATCTTTCTAGTGAGTTCTTCATTTTTCTACTATATATCTTTGATGGTTTGTTTTAACATTGTAAATTGTGACTCGGTGTTTCTTTTTCTTTTCAATGCCTCTTTTGAGACTGCAATCAGTTCTTGACAGTGGTTATTAACCTCATCCAGATATTCTTTGAGTCTTCTATTGGCCATAACCAAGCCATCATTTGTCTCCTGCATATATTCCATCTGATGTTTATACTGCTTTATAGTTCTCTGTAAATTCTCTTTCTTTGAATCAAATGCTTTATTTCCTACTATACTTTGCATCTCATTGGGAAACCATGGAATGTTTAGTCTCATAAAGAATTCTTCATCTTCTGGCAACAATTCTGTAGGAGTTTCATGAAAACTTAGGTTTTTTTTAGTCTCAGCTTCATAGGGAACATTTTCATCAACCATCAGCTTGTTTTCTGAGTGAGAAACCTCTATATTACCTTCTTGTTGTTCCTTTAACATTTGACTTTGTATCTCTAAAAATACATCACACAATTTAGTTTCAGTAAGGGTGGATTCTCCTTCTGACTTCATTGGCCTTTTTCCTTTACTGTCACCCTTATCAAAGTATCTTTGTCATAACACTGAGCAAAATTATGGGAGACCTCAGCATTGTATCCATCAATTTTCTTGAAAAATATCAACCATCCTACATTTTAAAATAGCTTAGCACATCTTGGGAATTTATCTATCCAACTAAGATCAGTAGGCTCGGTCCTATTAGTTTTTTCACTCTTCTTCATTTTCAGTATGGTTTACAGCACCTGTCAGTAATCTCACAGTATATTTATCTTCAAATTTGCACAATTTTAGCAGTCTAATTATCTTCAAACTCTCACATACTGCCCTATCACCAGTTTAGGAAATTTTTTGTACCAAGTTTCAGCAATTTGACCTAAACACAGATTCAGGGACCTCTAATAGTTCTGCTTGTTCTGCTGAGTCGGCTCCTAGATAGTCTGCTTTAGCTATGTGAACTAATCCTCTGTTTGCCTTTTCCTGCTCCTGAAAACCTTGATTTTCATTCTGTTTCAAAATTCTGATCTTCAAGTACTAATTTTCCGCCATGATCTCCACCTGCTCTACGTGCACTTCAATAAAAACCGTGATTGGAAATGGCTTTGTCTCATTATAGTCTGTCATTATTATTGCATCGCTTCTGCAAGAAACTGCCATGATTCACTTTCATGATTATATTCCACTTGTCAAAGTGATTATCATTTGAATGTTCCCATGGTAATAGCATCTCCCATTATTAACAATTAATCCTTCTCAGCATCGGCGATCGGAGGTTCAAGACCGAATGAATCAACACTTCCCATTTCTAACCTGTTGGTGATGAGGAGCAGTAATCTCTAATGCATCAAAACTTCAAGCCACTATGCTGCCGTAGTGTTGGCATTTTAAAGAACTAAATCTTCACAATGTCTAAAAATGACTTTAGACCATTAGCTTTTCTCAACGTTGAAAGATTATTTTAAACTCGTGATTGGTGATTGGAAGCTTTATCAACTACTTTGTCGGAACTTTAGACCACTGTCGCAGTCGAAAACCTTATCAACTATCACGTCGGCGCTTTAAACCACTATGCTGTCGCAGTGTCGTCACTTTAGAGAACTAGCTTCACGATCGGCGATCAGAAGCCTTATGAACTATCTCATCGGCACTTTAAAGAACTATGCCTCCAAAACATTGAAAGAAGATTTTCAACTTTGCGCGACTTTCTTGTAGCGCTTTTGTGTAACTTTTTCTGGCTTGCGCTACAATAAAATTCAGGTTAATGTTTTTCAAAAATCATGTTAATGATAGGGGTTTAAACTTGGTTTAGGAATCTTAAATAAAATTTTATGCTATTTTTCAGACTTTTTAATCCATATAAGCCTTATATAAGCCCTTTGATCATGAAATCAAACCAAAACTTGTAAAAATAAACTAAGAAATCAAATAACATAAAAGCTAAAGGAAAAATTAAAACTATCCCAATCAACAAAATTTTCTAGGAATAAAGAATAAAACCAAACCAAAAACATAAACAAAAGCATAAAACTAGGGAAGACAAAATCATGACCTAACAAATAGAAATATATTTTCCTGTCCAATAATGTATGTTTGAATGAATATTTTATCCATGGATGATTTCAAATGCTTACACATTGTTGATTATACATACTAGAATAGATCTAAAACCAATATATATAGTATGCTTGTCTTGTTTACTTGTTGTTGAGGAAGTGATTAATCAATTCAAGCTGAAGTTGGAAAGATCAACGGGGATCAACTTCAACCGTCTTGAATAAGGTACGAGGTCTAATCCTTTAGTGTTAGATATTTGATTTCTATTGCATATTGGAAAGGATTGATTTTTGGAGTCAAGTTGTCTGTTGTGGTACCCCAAGCCATATGAATTTCTCTCCGTAACACCACCTAATTTTGGCCTCCTCTTATCTCATTCATGGAGTAAAAGGCTAGGTGGTACCCTACAGATGGATCTTACTTATGCTACGATCCCGATGTTTGGAGAAGACACCAAGAGACTCTACAGAGAAAATCAGCTTGCCTACATCATCAGTAATGAAAATAACTCTGTAAATCATCCCATCTATGCAGTAGACACAAACTTTGGGGCATGTATTTTGTAAATAGATGATTCCTAGCTAATACCTATGCAACTTACAAAGCCTTCCTATCAGCAACCTGAAGAAGTAACCACCTCTATCTGGAGCATGTTTTTTGATGTGGCCAGTACTCAAGCCTCAACATGTGCAGGTGTAGTTTTGATTTCTCATTCAAAGGAGACTATTCATTTGTCTTATAAGCTCAATTTCAAGACTACTAACAATATAACAGAGTATGAGGCTTTGCTATTGGGAGTAAATGCTTCCAAGGAGATGGGAATCATGTGCCTGAAGATATTTGGAGATGCAGATCTCATCATACATCAGGTGAACAGTACTTTTTAAGCAAAGAATGTCAGGCTAAAGGCATACAGAGATGAGGTATGGAGACTTAGGGACTCTTTCATATTTTTTGACATTTCCTATATACCTAGAGCTATGAACCATCTAGTTGATTCCCTTGTTGTCTCTACCAGCATGTTCATTCCTCCTATGATATTAAATTGAACTATGAAATTCAATTCAAGTACAGGCCATCCCTACCTGATAATGTTAAATTTTGGAAAGTCCTTGAGAATGATGATGAACTTAGTAAATTTCTCCAGGTCGTTGATGAATTTTCTGATATGCATATTGAACAAGAAAACCTAAATGTGGAGGAATCCCAGAGGCCTAAATTAAAAGAGAAAATGGGTAAACAAAATATTGTTCAATTTCAAAACAATCATATACCTCGGGGTCTAGTACCTCTTGAAGAGCTCTTTGACCATAATGATGTCCCCTTCAAACCTGTGAAAAGGGAGAAATACCCCGCTTTCCATGAGCACAATATAGGTAGCCAAAGTCATCCTAAATTCATAGGTTTTTCCACTGAGTTGACTACTGATCAGAGGTCAGAATTTTGCAGCCTTATGAAAGAGTTTTCTGATATATTTGCTTGGGAATACAGTGATATGAAAACCTATGACATAGATATCATCCAACATAGGATTCCCCTGGAAGAGGACACCATCCCTTTCAAACAAAAGCTAAGGCCTATTAGTCCTCTCTTACTACCTGTGATTGAGAAAGAAATCAAAAAGATCCTTGATGCTAAAATCATAACCCCACTGAGGTATTCTAAATGGATTGCAAATTTAGTAATAGTGAGGAAGAAAAATGGTGAGATCAGGTTATGTGTTGATTTTAGAAACCTAAATAAATGCTCCAAGAAAGACAACTATCCCTTGACCAAGATGGAGAATCTATTGCAAAGAGTCTCAGCAGCTAGTATCATGTCATTCCTAGATGGCTTCTCTGGCTACAATTAAGTTTCTGTACACCTTGATGATCAAGAAAAAATTGCATTTACCACTCATTGGGGTACCTTCATGTATGCCAAGATTCCATTTGGGCTGATGAATGTTGGGGCCACCTTTCAGAGGGCCATGAACATAGCCTTTGTGGGATTAAAGGACAATTTTGTTCTCATATATCTTGATGACCTCGTTATCTACTCCAACAGCTATGAAGAACATTTGCAGCACTTAAGGATGGTTTTTCTGAAATGTAGACTGTTTGGGATATCTCTGAACCCAAAAAAGTCTCAATTTGCTCTCAGAGAGGGAAAAATCCTGGGTCACATAGTTTCAGCAAAAGGTGTGAAGATTGATCCTGTTCGAGTCGAAGAAATTCAGAAATTATCCATACCTAGGTCAAAAAAGGATATTCAGTCATTCCTTGGTAAGTGTTGCAATCTCACAGATCACATAGGGTTACCAATAATACATACTAAAACATACATACATAACAGAGACAAGAGATAAGAACAAGTAGATAGAATAATAGATTATATTAACATGAGAGGGTCCATACAATACAAAGAACTGAGTCGATTTCTCATTTGGCTCAACAGCCTAATATATATGAATTACAAAATAGTTACAAATAACTACATGTCAGTTCACTCAATCGACATGACCTTAGGTGGTCGACCTAATCTCTAATTAGTCGGCTGACTGACTTAGTTGGCTAATAGACTAAGTCAGCTATCGTTCAAGTCAACATACCGACTTGCTCCTCCAACATCTCCCCCACGAACAAAACATTTCTTCGTCCTGATGAAACAGGGAGGTACAAAAATTTCCTTGTCCGTCTAGGTAGTCATTCTTTATGCTTGATCTTCATGGGCTGTGAAGTTTGATGGTTGGTCTTTTCTGTACATAGACTTCAACAATTGCTTCAGCTGTCACTGCCACCTGATGTTGAAAATCCATCCAACTCTACAAAATTTTTTGTATGTCGATGGTGAGGGTAGTTAGACTTGATAGGATCGACATTCTCTCTGGTATGGAAATTTCAGCTATTATTTCCATGTTAGGACCCATAAACTGGTCCTTTTCCTCTGATGTGTCCAGTAGTCTTTTCATATGCGGGAAGATGATGTCTACTTTCTCCAGGTTTGGAATGGCTTGTTGTACCCACTGGTGTGCTTCCCGCTTGAGCTTCTACAGTTTTGTTGTTTCAAGCACTATTTGTTGTTCAATTGTGCTCCTGAGTGCTTCGTCGGTGCTTTTCCTCTTCTCGAGTGCTTGGATCTCCTGTCAAGTCAACCTGGTTTGCTAATAGACTTTCCCATAGTAAGCAGGCCAGTCTCTCATTATTTCTTCAGTGATGACAGACTCCTCCATGTGATCTTGCAACACCTTGTATGCTTCTGAGAAGGCTGTGTGTTGCTCAATCAAGAGTCGGACAGTTTATTCTTTCTATTCCTCTTTGGTGTCTTGAATGTGTGCTTGCAGGGCCGACACCATGCTTTCAAATAGCTGATAGGCTCTTTGGATTGGCTTGTCGGTGTTGACTTCTGTCGGTCCTAGTATGACCATTTGTACAAGGCTTCTACATTTGTTGAGGAACTCGACTTGTTCTTTGTCATTGTTGTCGATCTCCTTATGTCTCCGCTGGCTCCTTGTCTTTGCTTCAACTCCGAGTGCTTCCAGGAGTTTTCCTAGCTCTGCATCTTTCAACTTGGTTGCATCAACTCCATTGGTTGAAACAAGTTGACTAATATGGACCATGGTCCTTTGTTCATGCTGGTCCTTTTTCTTTTTGTCCTTCTTCTTTTTTTTCTAGTGCGGCTCTACTTGTTGTGGTACTTGTGTACCTGTAACAATCAAAACTAGATTTTCTATTTGTGGGGGAGCAGTGATGTGTATAATTTCTGGTTGGGGCGGTGGGATGACTCTTGCATCTGGTTGTACCTCTGGTTGGTTGAATGCAAAGGGTATATAAGTGGATGCGGATGGAGCTAATGGTTGTGGTGGTGTTGGTTCTAGTGTAGCTGATTGAATCAGAGGTTCTGAGTCGAGGGGTGGTGGTTGTGGTGTTGGTGAATGGTCGAGTGTAATTGGGTTGGTGGAGGTGTGGTAGACTGGTGGATTGTCGATCTAAGGTGGTGACTCCATGTCAGAGAACATTTGGTCGATTTATTGAGCTATGTCCTCCATGTATTCTCCTTCCTCATCTCTGGTTGGTTCAAGGGCTAGTGGGTGAGGTTCAGAGGCGACTGGGTCGATAAGCATTTTTCGCCTAGCGATGATGGGGGATTCTTTGTCTGGGTTTCTTTCAAATGTCGAACTTATTATGGCCACAGTCTTCTTCTACTAGAGTACTTGCCCAGGTTGAGAAACAGGTAGTCTGGACCCACTGACATCAAACAGAGGTGCTTTGGCCGATATTTTTTGCACCGTGGTGAATATCTCAGGCAGTTTTTCAATGTATACCTATAGGTCCCTGTCTCGGTCGAACTTTGCCTTCACAGTGTCTGACATAGCACTCTTGCATAATTCAAGTGGACTTACTGAAAGTTGTTGTGGTACTATCTCCTCTATTATTTTTGTCAGAGATAGAGGTGGGAGTGTAGATACAAGATCTACAAAAATTTTAGGCATCGAAGTGTGTGTGATCTTCGCTTTCTTTGGTCGACCTTGTTGTGCTCCTACCTCGACAAATTGCTGAAATTGGGTTTCGACCAGCACTTTGTTTGCTACGGCATCTTCTATTATGTCGAGGGTTGTAGCTGCTAGTTCCTCATCATCATCTGAGAACTCTAGAATGATAAGCTTGCACTTACCTTTCCCTTGTTGCTTTTCTCGTGTTTGTTTCCTCTTTCTTGTGGTTTCTATCTCCTTTGACAATCTGGTTATGTTTTCTTTGGTGAGAGCATACTCAATATTGTCAGTTTCTATCTCTCCCCTTGGTTCTTGGGTCAGGATGATATTTTCTTTAGCCAGATTGGTTACATGTTGTTCTACTTGTGTCTCTTCCCTTTGGGTCGTCGAAGGTTTGATTATTATTTGTAGTCGACTAGGGCCTTCGACTGGTGTCTCCTCCGACACAAAACTACTGATATACAGGTTAAGCTCATAATCCCCCTCCTTCTCCTGGTCTATCAGTGGTTCTTATATCAAGAAGTCCATTTCCTTTGCTTTTGCTGGAATTGGTATCTTTGCTCCCACCTATCGAGTTAGTTCCCGAAAGATTTGTTCGACTGATAGATAAAGTCGAGAGCCTTTGCATTTGATTTGGTGCCTTGCATGTACCTCACCACGGTATGGTCGAGCTCTATCTCAATGTGGGCCTTTTTAGGAAGACTTATTCAGATGTTTTGAGGCACCCTCCATCTGGTTGTGTGGACTTTTAGCTGCTGGAGCCAGTTTTCCAACATCACTTTGCCGTTTGCAAGTTCCTTCGTTGTTCCTTTCTGGGAGAAGGGTTTGAATCTCCACATATGGAATTTTTTCGATTCTTGAAAAAAAAAGTCCTTCAGGGAAAATATAGAACATTACTATCCATAAGGTAAGGGATGGAAACTTGATAATTCCTCCCATCTCTTGACATTTCTCACAGATGGTTTTGATCATTTAGGCGACATATTCATCCCATCTATATATCTTTTTGTCGGGTGCAATGGTGTCTACTGCTTCCAACATATCTAGTTTGAGGTCGCTTCCTCGACCTGTCATTGTGAGTGTAATGGCTATGATTTTGGCCACAATCTATGGCATTTGAGCTGTTATGTGACCAATCATTAGTCCTTTCAAGTTTTTGCCAGATGCTGACCCGGTTAGTTCTTTGACTAACCCTTCTTTGATACCGACTGGTACTGGGTCTCCTTTGTTTGACAGCCCTGTCAATTTGGAAATGACTTCCCCAGAGATATCGACCAGTTGGTCGAAGTAAAAGTGACCATTGTGGTACCGGCTGATGATAAATTTGAGTGCTATTTCTTTTGTGCCACCGAAGCTGGCCATGAGCGGCGTGTTGACATAGTTGACAATTGAGTTGTGTTGTATTTTCTTGGCTTCAGGGGTAGGCTTCTTGTCGACATAATCCCACTCTTTTATTCCGGCCCATAGTTTTACCCATGACCCTTCCTGCACCTTGGCATTTTTTATATTCTTCAGTCTTCTCACCAATGGTGTTTCTGCAGTGTGTAATTCTTTGGTCTTAGCTGAGGCTCTGGTCTATTTTGGTGCCATCTTGTCGGTCTCCTGGTCGGTTTTACTTCGAGGCTCTTGGCTTTCAGACATTTTCTTGCTCTGTTGCTCTCTCTATTTGAATTACGGTGAATGATCCTTTGGTGGTTCAGTATTTATAGTGAATGTGGTGGATGTTCTTGTCGATGGGTGTATTAATGGAGGACGTGATGGTTCAGCGAGAACACTTGAGTGTGCATTAATGGTGATTTGGTTTTGGTGCTCGAAGTCATGAATGTGTGATGGGACTATCAGGGTCGTCGGTCAATGTCGGTGATGAAAGTGGTCGATGGTATTGTGTCGATGGGTATGATGTCAGTTGTGAAAATGGTTGTGTCCTATCATAGTTTTGTGTGTGTGTTGGTACTATTTTTCTTTTGTGGTTTTTGGATTTTTATAGATTTTAGTTAACCATTATGGTCATTTTTTTTTTTTAAGATTTGTTTAGTTTCTATAACATTTTAGTCAGGCTCCGTTAACGAGTTTCCGAAATACTATGCCTTGTAATATCCTTAGTCGGACTGATCCGTTGGTATGTATCTCTTTGATAACATAGGTTCCCATCCATTTTATATGTAGCTTTTTAGGTTTACCTTTTACCCAACTATTGTATAGTAAAGCAAGATCTCTGACCGACAAGTTTTTGTTTTTGATATTTCTGTCGTGCCATGCTTTTTTTTGTTGTTTCTGGGTTTATTGATGTTGTATCACCATTAGTTGGTGTTCTTTGAGTTTACTTAGTTGCAATAATCGGTCCTTTCTCTCTTGTTTGACATCGACATGTAAAATCTATGTGATAATAGGTGTCTATTGTCGAAAATGTAATGGTACTACTGCTTCTTGTCCATATACTAGTCGAAAGGGGGTTTGGTCGGTTGATCATTTGTATGTTGTTCTGTATTCCCATAGTACTGCAGGTATGTTTTCATCCCAGTCGTCTTTATCAGTATTACATATTTTTGTCAATCCTTTTGTTAATGTTTTGTTGAATGCTTCAATTGCTCCATTTGACTGAGGATGGTATGTTGTACTCCAATGGTGGTCGATTTGAAATTGGTCGGTTAGGTTTTTCATAGTTCTATTGATAAAGTGTGTTCCCTGGTCGCTAATTAGGGTTAGTGGACATCCAAATCGGGTGATAATATTTTCATAGATAAATTTTGTAGCTATTTCGCTAGAACATGTGTCAACTGGTTCGGCCTCTACCCATTTGGTTACATACTCAACTGCGGTTATTATGTACCTTGCACCTATTCTTTTTGCTGGTATGGGAAATGGTCCTATGAAGTTGATAGCCCATATTTCAAAATTCAATCTTGGGTTTACTAATATCAATGGCATTTCTGCGCTAGGCAGGGGTCAGCCCAATCGTTGACATCGATCACATTGGCTTACAAAAATTTTGCAATCTTTGTGAAGCGTCAGCCACCACAACCCTGATTATTGGATCTTCTTTGCAGTTTTGTCTGCTTGGAAGTGTCCTCCAGCAGGTCTGTAATGTGCTTCGTGCATGATACCGTGTCTTTTGTGTTCCAATACACACCTCCTAAGGATGTCATCCAAGCCCATCTTGTACAAGAATCCATTTATGATGCTATATGGGGTAGCTTTCATGGCTAGAATTTGTTTCTTCTTTGTACACATACCTTCTGGTGCTTATCCAGTTTCTAAGAACTGTGCTATTTCCTCCAATTCTGCTGGGGCTGCTTCTATTCGAAATAGATGTGCATCTGTTAATCCATCGTCGAATCCTGTTGGTTCCTCTCCTGTGTCGATTTGGGATAAGTGGTTGGGACCGACATTTAACTTACCTGGTCGGACAACAACTTCGAATTCAAATTCTTGGAATAGAAGTAGCCATCGATAGATTCTTCCATGGTGTAGTGGTTTGTTAATGAGGTATTTTAGTGCTTGGTGGTCAGTATAGAATATAAATGGATTAGCTAGTAGGTAGTGTCAATATTTTTGTAGTGCGAAGACCATTCCTAATGCTTCTCTTTCTATTGTCAAGTAGTTTCTTTCAGATTTGTTTAGTTTTCTACTACTGTAAACTATTGGATAATCCATTCCAGCATCTCCTAGCTGAGTTAGGATTGCTCCTATTGCTAGGCCTGATGCGTCGATGTGGACATGGAATTTAGTCGACCAGTTTGGAAACCTTAGGATGGGTGCTTCGACTAGTTTTCTTTTTAGTTTTTCAAATGATAAATGGCATTCTTCTATCCAATCGAACTCTTTATCTTCCCTTAGTAGTTCTTCTAGTGCATAGGCCATATCTGAATAATATCTTATGAATTTTTGGTAATATCCTGTATGACCCAGTAACACTCTGACTTGTTTTGAGTTCACTGGTGTTTTTAAGTCGAGGATTATTTTAATTTTTGCAAATTCGACCTTAATACCTTCTTTACAGAAAATGTGCCCTAATAGTATTCCTATGGGGGTCATAAATATGCACTTCCTGATGTTCAAAGATAGTTGAATTTGTCGACATCTCTCCAACATAATCCTGAGTCATTTGCAATGATCTTTTATCATAGAGTATATTGTCCAATGATCGAAATATACTGCCATGGTTTTGTAAATATATTCTTGGAATGTTTTGACCACAATTCTAAAGAATACCGCAGGTGCATTCTTTAATCCAAAAGGCATAACCTTATAAGAAAATGAGCCAAATTCACATACAAATGTTGTCTTTTTCTGATCTTCTATAGCTATTGGTACTTGGTTATAACCTGAGAATCCATATGTAAATGAGTAGCATTCATGTCCTGCGACCTCATTTAAGATTTCATCTGCATAAGGAGTTCGAAATGGGGCTGTTAGTGTTAATTTATTAAGCTCCCTGAAGTCGACACAAATTCTTAGTTTGGTCGGGTCATGTTTCTTAGGTTGAACAACCATTGGACTTGCCCATTCTGATTGGTCAATAGGGTAGATGATGCCTACTGCAAGCATGTTATCAATCTTCTTTTTGACTATCTCCTTATATTTATGAGCTAGCTTATATGGTCTTTTCTTCACAGGTCGAACATCAGGTTTAGTGTCAATTTTCATTTCGCCCATTTCATGGACTAAACCTTTGAGGTTTTTATAATCTATGGAAAACACATTATGGAACTCTTTTGACGAGTTCACTACTTCTATTGTCTACTCTTCACTCTAGTAGTCTCCAATCTTTGCCATATTTGGTCAGTCATCATTCGAGATGTTGAGTTATTTGGTTTTGACTTTAGCATCTAGCCATTCTGGGGATTTGGCTTCATTGATTGGTCGACTTCCTTCCTTAAACTATGAGAATGTGGCAGGAAAGTCAGCTGCAGTCATTCAGTCGATATCCTCTTTCTCGGTTGTTTCAACTTTGAGTATTGTGCAGATAGGTTTGGTCATTTCATCATGATTGGGTTTCCATCTAAAGCTTTTCCCTTCTGTTTTTTCATTTTCCAACTGTAGTCATGTCAACTGTGGTATTGTCCCAGTTTGTATATTGTTACAGTTCCTTGTTTGTTAGTTATCTTTTAAGGGTTTGTTTTCGGTCGGCTGTATAAATTCTTTAATCTGTTTTGCTGGTACGACCAAATTCTCATCTTGTGGTATAAAGTTGAAATCCTTAATGAAAGTTTCTCTGAGTTCATGCCATAGGAATGTTTCACCTCGAGCTTCTTCCATTTTATGCCATTTTTTTTGGTAATTCAGAGAGAGTTGATGGAAACAGGTGTGGCCATGTACGTTCATCTTTGTACCCAAGTCGTTTCCATTCTTGTTCACATGTCCTTATATGGTCTTATGGATTCTGACCTTGATGAATGTAGGTATTTGAGCTTGATTAGTTAGTTTTTCCCCTCCAAATCTTTCTATGAAGAAATTTGAAGTAGTGGTCCATGTTTGCAGTCTTAGCTTATGTGTATCCCACCATCTAGCAGCTTGGCCTATAAAAGTCTCTACTAGGCTTTAAAGTCGGCCATGTTCACTGATGTTTTTGGATACTTGTTCTATGTGCATGACTGGTGATTCTCTTTCTTTATATCTTGGTATTTGTGTAGTGTTTACATCTGTTGGTTTTAAAGTAGGATATTCCCTAACTTTCTTTTCAAATATTTTTGGGACAATGGACACTATGAATCATTGTTGGGTAGACTTTTTTTGTACTTTTTGGATAGTCCAGCACCCTCTTGCTTGTGTTTCATATTTCTCGACTTCCCAATCATATAATTCTGCATCTGAATTATATCTAACTGAGTCTTGGTTTCCTAAATGAGGTTCTCCATAGATATTAGGTTGTGTATAATCTTCATTGTTTTGTATCTGATGGAGTTGTCGAATGTTGACTTCTTCATCGATAGGTTCAGTCCAAGGTTCTCCTTGGGATGGATAAATAGGTACAATGACTTTTTGTTCGTTTCCTTTCAATTTTATTCTTTCCTTGTCTAGGGATATCAATGATTTCATCTTTCTACCCCAAGGTCAACCTACTAACGCTGGGAAGGAACTAGTCCTTCCTTAGAGTCAATAATTTCAAAGTTGACTTTGGTCGATATTCCTTTTATTGTTGTGTCAACATTTTCCATACTCCGATAGGTTCAATTAGGCCTTGGTCAGCTAATTTCAGGTATATACCTGACTCATATAGTCGAGGTCTGCCTAGTTGTTCCCAAGTATCATGAGTCATTATGTTTACTTGTGATCTGAAGTCGAGCACAACTTGTCGAACACGGTACCCTTCGATTTCTAGGTCGACAAGTGGGTCGACATCACTTTTATCTTTTTTATTTAGACTGCAAATATTCTTTGTTTTTTTTTGGTGTTGTTGTGTTTTATTTCATATAGCAAGTCAATGAACTTAGATATTGATTTATCTTACTGTAGTAACTATATTAATTCTTTTACTATGTTATGTCGATTGTCATTAGCCTCTTCCTGTCAAGCAAATTCATTAAACACATCGGTTGCATCTTTATATATTTGTTTTTCTTTAACTGGATCAGGGTAGATATTTTCTTTTATTTTACTTATTCATGGGTTATTACTTCCTGTTTTTGTCCCTTGTCGGGTTACGATATGCAAATTCTTTGTATCTATTACATCATTTTTTTTGCACACATGACAAGACATTAACATTTTTATTTTTATTTATCTTTTCCAGCATAGTAGGGAAATCCTTTAATGAGTGATCCCCTACTCCGCAACTAGTACAAAACTTGAGGTCAGTTCTGTCCTTGTATGGACAATCTACATACTGGTGTCCCTCTTTATAACATGTAAAGCATTGGATGGGCCGACATGGTCGGTTGTCTCGATTTCCAATGAATCAACCTCGACCTCCATAGCCTTCATGTCAGTTGTCATACCGGTGCTCGTATCTTCGACCTTCATATCTTTGATTGTTCTGATAACTTAATGTGTTGTTTTTCTCATTATTTTTTGCAATTGCATTGGTCTGATAGACTGCATGATAATTATATCACTTCTTCAGGTTCAAATGGCAGTCGATCGTGGCATGATTTTTAGTTTCACAGATTGCACACCAAGATGCCTTGCCATTCTTCATGTTGAACGGGCAATCTTTTGTCGAATGGTCTTCATGCTCTTGGAAAATGTTGCAAAAACTCTGTGTCTGTACGAATAGAACATCCTGTCGGCTGATGTCCTGTCGACAGTTGTCTTTGGAATGTCCGGTCAACAAGCACTTTGTGCACTAGATATCCTGACTTTTGAGGTTTAATTCTTTTAATGACTTTTGTATGATCTCAAGCTGTTCTTCTATTCTTTGATCGGTGGAGTATGATGGGATATCCTCATCCATTTCTACTTGGAGAGATTTTGTAAGCCAATCTACATACGACTTGAATGTTTCTAGACTTATGTGTCAGCGAATTTTTTGTGATAAACCTGTAAGAAACCACCAAATTAATAATTGTTCATCAATGACATAGTCCAACTGGCTAAGAAGGTCTTTCCATCATTTATCGTAATTGCGAACAGTTTCTCCTGGCTTTTCTGATGTTATCTTTAGCTTCTTTGCTACCAGATGTTTTGCATCTGGAGTCTTAAAATATGATAGGAATTGTGCTTTGACCTGGGCTTTGGTTGCTCAAGGGATCCTCTCAAAAACGTTCATGTACCAAGTTAATGCCCTTTTCCTCAAGGCACCAGCAAACTGTGCCATCTGCCTGTCTTCCTCCGTAACTTGGTTAGCCTCCCAAGTCGACTCACAGATGAACCAGTGTCATCTGGGGTCCTCATCACCCTCATATAGAGGAATGTGTGTTGACCCATGACCCATGTCGAAGTCACTGTCACTGTCAGAAGGTGGCGGTGGTGGAGGTGGTGGTGAGGGTGGTGGTGGGGGTAGTGGGGTTATTTTCTTATTCGTCTCTATGAAACTGTCGTCGACAAAAATCGTGTTCCCATCAGTTGTTTTAGTTTTCATCTCCTCTTCAACCAGTAGTTGATTGGTTTTGACCTCTTCTGTCGATGTGCCACTGCAATTATTTATCCACGGTTCTGAATGTTCTGTGTTATCCAAAGTTGTATTTGGTAGGGGGGGTGTTCCTTCATGTGTTGGTAAAAGTAAGTGGATACTTCGGTTGCAGGGTACTGCTTGAAGCATAACCCAATTTCCTTCTTCTGGTCGACGGATAATTAGATGTCTTCCAATGTATGTCTCATCATCTAGTCGACTCCATACGCCAAAGTCACCAACTCCTAGTCTGAGGTCCTCTTTGACAATGGCTTGTATCCAGGTACACAGATCCATCTGAGATAGAGGTTTTACTTCCTAGGGAACTTATAATTGGAGAGTTTCTTGCTGCTCTATCCAAAAATTTTCTTCCATAGGGGATGCCTCTTCTTCCACGCCTTCTTCTTGTCAGTCATGACTCGACTCCAGCGGATCTCTTTCATGGTCGGTCACCCTAGTACTCATTCCCCTCTGCAGTGCTACGGCTCTTTCTCTTCTTTCTTCCCTTCTTTGTATCCTCTTCTCCCTTTCTATTTTTTGGAGGTCTGTCATACCTTTGTGTGACACTGTCCTCTCAATTTCCCTTTTAGACTATCTTCTCATTACTGGTAATTGGTATCTTTTTTAGTTGACTAGAATCCACTCCACTTTATCCCGACATATGACCAGCTACCCACCCCATAGCCTACCCAACGCTTTAGAAATCCTGGATAGTTCTATTTACTTGCTTAGGAA
Organism: Pseudotsuga menziesii; assembly: GCA_001517045.1. Classification (NCBI taxonomy): domain Eukaryota; kingdom Viridiplantae; phylum Streptophyta; class Pinopsida; order Pinales; family Pinaceae; genus Pseudotsuga; species Pseudotsuga menziesii. Next base: position 270,425 of record LPNX010391443.1, read on the forward strand.
ATATTCCCACTCCCTTTGGGCAATGAATTTTTCCCACCTCTTTTGCTTTTCCACCCAATTAGGGTTTAATGGTGGTCTGCAAAGTGATGGATGAGGTTCAACTATATGACCAATCCTTTTTCGATCAGAAACTTAAACCGCAAGGTCGGTAAGGAACACAAAAATTGCTCAGTGAGGTCTGTGTAGAATTTCTTCTTGATGGTTTCCACCGAAGTCCTTTCTTCTACTGCTTTTTCCTTGCAGAATTCATCGGCGGTATTTCCGAATCACTCTGACAATTTTGTTCTTCCCCTGTGAATCAGTTTTTCTAGCAACTATCGATATTTAGTCCCTTCCACATTTTTTCATCCAGGATTTTATTCAAAAGTTGGGGCACTGATTCTACAAACTTCTCATGTGTCTCTGTAAAGAATCTTTCTTTTGCTTGTGCAGTCATCAATATGTTTCTTCGTGCGTATTTCTACCAATAATTTGCTACTTTACGCTCCCACCAATCCTTAATCTCCTGTTCTGATATCATCTACTCGCATACATCTTAGACATGTACTACCGGCAATGGAACCAATGTTGTAATCTCACAGATCACATAGGGTTACCAATAATACATACTAAAACATACATACATAACAGAGACAAGAGATAAGAACAAGTAGATAGAATAACAGATTATATTAACATGAGAGGGTCCATACAATACAGAGAACTGAACCAAGTTCTGATCTGGCTCAACAGCCGAATATATATGAATTACAAAACAGTTACAAATAACTACCTTTCGGTTCGCTCAACCGACATGACCTTAGGTGGCCGACCTAATCTCTAATTAGTCAGCTAATCGACTTAGTTTGCTGATCGACTAAGTCAGCTATCGTTCAAGTCAGCATACCAACTTGCTCCTCCAACAATAAGATAAACTTTGTTAGGAGGTTTATTCCAAACTTTTCTGAGTTAGTAAAAAACATAACTTCTATGTTGAGGAAGGAAGATGAAATCAAATGGATAGAAAATGAAAGAAACTCTTGTGAATCCATCAACAAGGCTATCATGGAAGCTCCCACACTAATTAGTCCAGAATATACCAAGAGATTCTATATTTCCTCCTTTGCTTCCTATGATACAGTGGCAACAGTTTTGTTACAGAAAGATGATGAAGGTCTTGATCGCCCCATTTCTTTTTTCAGCAAAACATTGAGGGATGTTGAACTGAAGTATGATCCTATCGAAAAACAAGCTTATGCTCTTATTAAGTCATTGAAAGCTTTCAGAATTTATATTCTACACACAAAGGTCATTGCCTATGTCCCTTCAGCTTCTGTGAAGGATGTCTTAACCCAGCCTGACATTGATGGCAAGAGAGCCAAATGGATTGAAAAGCTGATTGAGTTTGACATAGAAGTAAATCCCACCAAGCTAGTAAGAGTCCAAGGCCTAGCTAAGCTCATGGCTGAAGAAAACTGTGATCTACCAGGCATGAATTTCATTGGTATAAGTTCAGCAAACTTGCAAACAGAGGTAGCAGCAGAAGAGCAACATGACAGTCAGTAGGTGGCTTAGAATTTTTCTTCATGTGAGTGGTACTCAGGTATTATTCATTTTTTGCAAAATTAAGAAGTTCCCACTGAGCTAAGCATGAATCAAGCATGGGCTCTTAAGCTTAAGTCTGTTAAATTTTGCATAATTAAAAATATGTTGTATTGGAAAGATCCTTTTGGTATTTTGCTAAGATGTTTAGATAAAGAAGAGTCAGTTCAAGTCATGCATCAGTTCCATTCAAGCATATGTGGAGGCCATCATTACTGGAAGACTAAATCCCACAAGATTCTAAGGGCTGGGTACTATTGGCCTATTCTTTTCTCTTATGTGTGTACCTTTGTGAAAGCTTGTGACAAATGCTAAAGATTCATAGGAAAGCAGCAGCTCAAATATTTTCCCCTTAGACCTATTGTAGTGAATGGCCCTTTCCAGTAGTGGGGTCTTGATTTCATAGGTGAGATTAATCCTTCATCAAGTGGTTAGCACAAGTGGATCCTAGTAACCACTGATTGTTTCACCAAGTGGATAGAGGCAGTCCCCATAATGAATTCCACTCACCAATTCATCATGAAGTTTCTATATGAAAACATCTTTATCATATTTGGCTGCCCAGAAAGGCTAGTGACTGATAATGCACCAGATTTTAAAGTCGGTGCATTGGTTAACATGTGTGAGTCAATGGGAATTCAATTCATGCATTCTACTTCCTACTACCCTCAAGGCAATGGCCTTGATGAGTCCTCCCATAAGAGCCTAGTTAGAATCATCAGAAAACTATTGGAGAAGAATTAGAAGAGATGGGATTCTAAACTAAAGTTTGCACTTCACGATGATAGAGTGACCAACAAAAAATCCATAGGGACTTCTCCTTTTAAGTTGGTTTATGGTACTGATGCTATTTTCCCCATTCAGCTGGTTCTACCAGTAGCAAATTTCTTTCAAGAGGAACAAGATGAACCAAATGACATGGTAAGAAGAATGCTTGCGCTGCAGCAAGTCAGAGAATAGTTGGTGGAGAATTCAGAAGCTCACCAAAAGAAGATAAAAAGTATTTTTGACAAGAAGGCAAAGGTGGATATTTTTTAGGTTGGAGACTAGGTTCTTAAATGGGATGATGTCAAGTAAGACAAGGGAAAGCACGGTAAATTTGATTCTCTATGGATAGGACTTTTTGTGATAACTCAAGTGCAACAACACAACACTTTAAAATTGCAAAGTCTAGAAGGTGAGGATATTTTTGATGGCCCAGTCAATGGGCAATTTTTGAAACTCTATTTCATCTAAGGATTCAAAGCCATTGTAAACATCATTTTTGTTTTTGTTTTTGCAAAATAACTCCATTCCCAATGGAACACTAGAATATAGGTTTAATCTTTGTTTTTCAGGAAAGGCATTTGGTCTGTGGTTCCTAGAACCTCACAAGGAGGTTTCCATCCCCGAGTAGGAGCCAGATGTTATCTCCTAAATAAATTAGTCCTCAATAAATTAGATTTAGAAAATTTATTTTGTATAGTGATGGGAAGTCAAAAAACATTTTTGAATATTTTAAGGCTCATTGTGAGAGCTTTGGGTGCTTGATAAAGTCTGAAACACTTTGGACTCTATTTTCCTAATGAAAAATTGAAGCTTGGCATTCGGTGGCTTAGGAGAACATCTGAACTGATCATTAGCCACCGAAAATCCCAGCTTTTGGCATCTTAGAAATAAAATTCGAGGCTATTTTAGCAACCCAAATCACAAGGAAGTTAAAACAGTTGGCACATCAATCACACTCGGCAACCGTCAGCATGAAAAACGCTAGCACCAATCCATTAACCACAGAAAATACAGGATCTGCAATCAATCATGAGTTGGTAAGAGGTGTCATTATGAAATTGAGGTGACCTATCTAATCCCAAACCCTCTCTTCCCTACACATGTCCCATGTTTGTGATTTAATTACCATGAGCATTGTATTTCCAGTTCGAATGATTACGTTACCTGCGCTTGCTAGTTTGCAGGTCTCATCAAACTACACCAGCACCTTGTTCAAATCACAATTGCCAATTAAATCCCTCAAAATTAGGACCCCCCTCCTTAATTCATTCCTCATTCCTTGCATGTGTCCTCACTAATCCAAGCTTCCCTAAATCCCGTGTTGTAATTGTCTTCTCTAAGGTTCAAATTTTCAAATTTGCAGGTGCAGAAGAACAGTCCAAGAAATGAAGAGAGGAGGACCTGCCCTATGAAAGGAACTGGGTGATATTGGCTACATAGAATTACACCCATAGGTATGTCAGTTGTTCAAGGATGCAGGCTACTATAGGTTTTGTGAAAAAATTGAAGGATCTCATCAGCAAGTGGAAGAATCCTTTGCTCTCACATTTGATGGCTCAAAAGTAGTAATTGGTAGAGAAGAATTCCAGGTGGATGAAGCTCTGATAATTGAAGTGACAGAGCTTCCAAGGACTAGAGAAAGATGGTTTAAGACCAGTGTCACAAAGAATGTATAATTCAGGTCTTACATGAAACCTGAGCACAAAAACATTGTATGGAAGAAGAGCATCCCTACATCCTGGCTTGAGGAAAAATGGCAACACCTGTTGAAGTCAAATCTGGTCTACATAACCTGTGAGGGAAGGTACAATAGGGTAATGATATACCATTTCAAATTAATGAATCACTTCACTAGAAGGAGCCCCTTGAATCTGTCTTTTTACCTCTACAAAATCCTGACTAAAATAGCTCATCAAGTTAGAGCCAAGCCAACCAAGATTGTAGGCAGGTTATCCCATCATGGCTTGATCAAGCTAATTGTTTTTGAGCTGCTGCAAAGAAGGAACATTTCCTGGACATACTTCCTATTCTAGAACGAATTTGAGATAGATTGGCATCCAAAGGATAAAATCAATTCTTCTTTAAAGAAGTCCTTCACTCCCATAAGTGGTAAGAGGAAGAGGAGAGCCATCTCTCCAATTGCAGTTGATCAAGCCTCTCCAGCTTCTAAGACTAAGGAGTCCAAAAGGAACCTATATTTCAGTGAGAATATAGAGAAAGAGGAGGCTTCAGCACAAGACAAAAATGTCCTCAACCTGCCATATACTGATTTTGAAGATGAAGAAGAACAAGGAACTAACCTAGCAAATCAGGTTGCAGTAGGGCATGAGGATCTTACTCACCAACACCAAAGGAGGATCAAGGTGAACAAGTGGCAGAGGCTTCATCTAGCAAACCTAGATCCCAAAATATCAACCAGCTGCTAAGGGAGGTGTATGAACTAGAATTTCTGGAGAGAGAAATCAAAAGAACCAATGGAAGATTAACCAAAAGCAATGCTGAATTGTATGACTCTCTTCAGGAAATAAAACAGAAGTGTACCAAGATGTGTTGATGTATATGTAACTTTGGAATGTATCTCACTTGTATTTCTTATATATTGTAACTCGATGTTTATTTCAAGATGTACTTGAGTTATGTCATGCCCCGATGTTCCTATCGGGAAGGTATATCATGTAAACAAGTCATGTCAATTCATTGTGGGTAGCCCTCCTATTGTCTAAGGGTTAAAGTCCCTGCAGTTCCGGGGCACTAGGGTTATTAGACTCTCCTAATAGAGGTTGGCCCTAGCAGGGTATTGGTCATGTCAGGATTAGTGTAAATAGAGAACTGGAGTCTCTATTTATCACACAACTCATACACACTCAAGTGTAGCGCATAGTCGAGGAAGGAGAAAACACTAGGGCTAGACAAGAAGAAGGTTACTGTTGTCAGGAGATCACTTACTATTTTGGGGATTTTATATTTTTGTGATGATTCTATCTCTGAGGAAGTTGCGGGGTTTTCACCATTTATGGTTTCCCCAAGGATAAAAACTGTGTTCATTATCTATTGTGTTTGATTGATGTGCTTGTTATTCTCTCAGTAAATATCCTAATATAATGCTAGCTTAATGATGAAATTCTAACATGGTATTAGAGCTAACCTGAGAAGAAGACACTGTGCAGCTGCGAGAACTAGGGCTTCCTAGTTTGTGGATCTTCCTCCACATATTTTCAGAAAAATTAATGTGGAATAACTCTCCTCCTTAGGGCGCATCTTTCTGTCGAAGCAGAATCCAATTCTGAGGTTTTCCAGTTTTGGACCCAACACTACTGCCGAAAATTAGGGCTTTTCACAAAAGAGGAATTTTTTAGTGAGCCCAAGCTTGGACTAATCTCCTCCCCAAAATATAAGTTAGGGATAAATTTCAAGGCATTTGGGTGGACAGATCTCCGAAAAAGCAAAACCCTAATTTGCTACTAAACCAGCACTACAGGATTTCAGCTCCAAATTGAGATCCGACATATTGACCTGGTAAGATCTAAATATTTTGTATTTCCATTTGGGGTTCTCAATTTAAGATGTCTCATCATACCAAGCTTGATGAAAACCTTGAGGGAGCTGATAACTTTCGAGCTTGGAAGTATAGGATCTCCCTAGTTCTAGAAGAGAATGAGTTGGACTCCTATATCAATGAGGAGGTTCCAGTTCCAAAGGGAGATGAGGCTAAGGCCTTGCATAAGAAGAATTTGGTTATGGAAAAAAGAATCATTTCTAATTCTATCAAGGATCATCTCATACCACAGGTGTCCTCCCTCAAGACACCTAAAGCTATGTTTGATGCCCTAACCAAATTGTTTGAAGGGAAGAACATAAACAGGAAGATGACTTTGAGAAACCAATTGAAGAATTTGAAAATCCAAAATGCTGAGACTATTCAGTCTTACTTTACAAGGTTTCTCAGATCAAGGAGCAGCTAGAAGCAGTAGATGAAGAAGTGGAAAATGTAGAGATTGTGATGACCACCTTGAATGGTCTCCCTAGATCATGGGACTCTTTCATTCAAGGAATTTATGCCAAAAAGAAGTTAGTCAAGTTCAGCAGACTATGGGAAGAATGATCTCAAGAAGAATCTCAGATAGCAGCTCGAGAAGAGAAGATGGGTAGTGAAGATCAAGCTCTCACAGTTCACTCCAAGAAAAATAGGAAGAGCAATTATCAATCCAAAGGTAAGATCTCACACTCTAGAAAAGATCCGAATACTATTAGATGTTACATATGTGATGAGAAAGGTCACATATCCAAATTATGCCCTAAAAAAACAAATCTAAGGAAGAAGGGAAACAAGAGGACATCATGCCCATGCTGCAGAGGATGATGAACCTTCCACAAAGAGAATCAGACAAGAGAGTGATGACTCTTCAAGCGAGGATGAATATGTTCTAATCTCCGCTCTCGTGGGAATTTCTTCACATGGAGGTAATGATTATCTTATAGACAGTGGTGCTTCCAAGCACATGATGGGATTCAAAGAATCATTTGTGAAGCTATCTGAACATGAGTCACCTCACAAGGTGAAACTTGGGGATGACTACCAATATCCAATAAAAGGTAGTGGTGAATCCTTATATAAACTAGACTCTAGAAAGTCTTTGAAGATGAAGAATGTATTATTTGTTCTAGGACTAAAGAAGAACCTCCTCTCCTTATCTGCATTGGATGTAAAAGGAATGAGGGTTGCTTTTGTAGATGGCCAAGTTCTTATGTGACCAAAGGGAAATACTTTTGACAATGCAATCGTGATTGGAGAACAAGAAGGAGGTCTATACAAGTTGAAGGGCCAACTAGATCAAGATTTGGTTCATGACATAGTAGAACCAAATGAACTTTGGCATAGAAGGCTTGCACATGTACATTACAGAGCACTACCACTTGCAAGCAAAGTTGTTGAAGGTCTTCCAGAAATTCAAACCAAACATGAAGGGGTTTGCAGAGGATGTGTGAAAGGAAAGAACACAAAGAAGACATTTCCAAGCAGCGAGAGCAAAGAAAAAGGAATCTTGGAAATCATCCACTACGATGTATGTGGACCAAAGTCATCAAGCTCACTAAGCGGGTATGTGTACTATGTTTCTTTTATTGATGACTTTTCTAGGAAGACATGGATTTACGTCATGAAGAATAAAGATGAAGTGTTTAGCAAGTTCAAGGAATTCAAAGCCTTGATCAAGAACCATACTGAAAACAAGATCAATACTTTTCAATCAGACAATGGTAGAGAATTCGCTTCAAATGAGTTCAAGGAACTATGTAAGGACTCAGGGATTAAGAGGGAGTTGTCCAATCCTTACAATCCACAATAGAATGGGGTTACAGAGAGAAAGAATAGAACTATCATGGAAGCTACAATAGCTATGCTTCATGATCAAGATCTTCCTATGCATCTTTGGGCAGAAGTAGCCAGAACAGTAGGGTATGTACAGAACCATACTCCACACAGAGTACTCGAGAACAAGACTCCTAAAGAAGTATTCTCTGGCAAGAAACTAGAATTCATCCATCTCAGAATATTCAGTTGTCTTGTGTACATACACATTCCAAAAGAGAAGAGAAAAAAATTAGATCCTTCAGGAAAGAAGGGTATATTTGTGGGATACTCTAAAAGCTTGAAGGATTACAAAATATACTTCCCAGGGTTCAAAAAGATTGACATCAGCAGGGATGTAACGTTTGATGAAGATTCAGCCTACATAAAATCCAGAAAGAAACCTGCTGAAGAACCTAAAGAAGCAGAAGCTCCCAGAATTCATGATACAATCATGAACGAAGAAAGTCAAGAAGAAGATCGAGAATTTGAAGAACCACAAAGACCTGTAGATCCACCACAGGAGAAGAATCCTCACAAGAGGAAACCTGCTTGGGTATGAGAGATTATCCAAGGTGTGAAAAGATATGGGGTTCCAAAAGAGAATCTCAGAGAAAGAAAGAGGACCAGATTCTGTTCCAGTTATGTAGCTTTACTATGCGACTTCATTGATAAAGAACCTTCCAAATATGAAGAAGCAGCAGAATGGAAAGAATGGAAGGATGTGATGATCGAAGAGTATCAATCGATCATGAAGAATGATGTTTGGGATGTTGTCCCGAGACCAAAAGGGAAGTCAATTGTAACTTCCAAATGGATCTACAAGATCAAGCATGTTGCAGATGGTATCATTGAAAAGTATAAGGCAATATTTGTGGCTCGGGGTTTCTCTCAAAAAGAAGGAATAGACTATGAAGAAACCTTTGCACCTGTAGCCAAATACACTTCCATTAGATCGGTAGTTTCTCTGGCTGCAGTGATGAAATGGAAGATACACCAAATCGATGTCAAGACTGCTTTCTTGAATGGTGTAGTAGAAGAGGAAGTGGATGTGGAGAAGCCACTTAGTTTTGAGACACATGACAGGGAGTCTCATGTGTGTAGACTGAAGAAAGCCCTGTACGGTTTGAAACAGGCACCGGGGACATGGTACAATAGAATTGATATATTTCTATCTAGTTTGGGCTTTACCAAGAGTAAATCAGATTCCAACCTTTACTACAAGGTGGAAGATGGCAATCCAGTGATACTTCTACTATACGTAGATGATCTGTTTGTGACAGGTATGGATGGGTTGATTGCTGATACGAAGAGAAATCTTGCTACTGAGTTCAAGATGAAGGACTTGGGAATGATGCATTATTTTCTAGGTATGGAGGTGTGGTAGACTATAGATGGAATATTTCTTAGACAAGTATGCAGTAGAGATCCTGAAGAGATTTGGGATGATGGACTGCAAGGCATTAACCACACCTATGGCATAAAACTTGAAGCTATTGAGTGATGCTTCATCAAAGATAGTTGATGCCACGATGTATCGTCATATGATTGAGTCCATGATGTACCTGATGAACACGAGACCAGATATTTGCTTTGCTGTGAACACCTTGAGCCAATACTTGACAGATCTGAGGCATGTTCACTTGACTGCTGCAAAGCATATTCTGAGGTACCCGAAGGGTATGGTTGATTATGGGCTCAAGTATAAGGCTGATCAAAGGATTAACCTGGAGGGTTATGTTGATTCAGATTGGGCAGGTAGTTCCATCTATAGGAAGAGCACTTCAAGGTGTTGCTTCAATATGGGATCAGGTGTGATCTCATGGTTTAGCAGGAAGCAATCCTATGTGGCATTGAGTACAGCTTAAGCAGAGTATGTTGCAGCCTATTCAACTAGTTGTGAGGTAGTATGGCTGAGAAAGCTACTATTTGATTTATTTGATCTCCAGTTAGATGCTACTTGTATATACTGTGACAACCAAAGTTGTGTAAAGTTGTCAGAGAATCTAGTATTCCATGACAAGTTGAAGCATATTGAGATCAAGTAGCACTATATCAAAGATATGGTGCAGAGAGGAGCAGTGAAGCTCCGGTATGTTGCGATGGACAAACAGATAGCTAATATGTTGACTAAGCCATTGTCTAGGGTGAAGTTTGAGTACTTCAGGGAGAAGCTTGGTGTTCTCCAGATCGAGGTTCCTCCCAAGAGGAAGTGATGTGTCTATGCTGAGCCCTTCTGACATGGTGAGAGGATTGGTTCCTTCCATGATCAAATGTAAGTGTTGTGCCATTCTAACATGGTGAGAGGATTGGTTCCTTCCATGGTCAGATGTAAGAGCTGTGACATAGTGAGAGGCTTGGTTCCTTCCATTGTCAAGTATATGTGGATGCCACATCTAGCATGAAAAAGGGCTAGCTCTGTGAAGACACATCCAGTATGAAAAAGGACTAGCTCTATGTAGATGGCACATCCAGCATGAAAAAGGGCTGGCTCTATGAAGACACATCTAGTATGAAAAAAGACTAGCCATGTGTAGATGGCACATCTAGAATGAAAAAGGGTTGACTCTGTGAAGGCTCATCTAGTATGAAAAAGGACTAGCTCTGAGTAGCTGCCACATCTGGTATGAAAAAGGACCAGCTCTGTGATGCCTCATCTGGTATGAAAAAGGACTAGCTCTGAGTAGCTGCCACATCTGGTATGAAAAAGGACCAGCTCTGTGATGCCTCATCTGGTATGAAAAAGGACCAGCTCTGTGATGCCTCATCTAGTATGAAAAAGGACTATCTCCGAGAAGGCTCATCTAGTATGAAAAAGGACGAGCTCTGAGTAGCTGCCACATCTGGTATGAAAAAGGACCAGCTCTATGATGCCTCATCTGGTATGAAAAAGGACCAGCTCTGTGATGCCTCATCTAGTATGAAAAAGGACTATCTCTGAGAAGGATCATCTAGTATGAAAAAGGACTAGCTCTAAGTAGATGCCACATCTGGTATGAAAAAGGACCAGCTCTCTGATGCCTCATCTGGTATGAAAAAGGACCAGCTCTCTGATGCCTCATCTAGTATGAAAAAGGACTAGCTCTGAGATGATACATCTAGTATGAAAAAGGACTAGCTATGTAGAGGTTCCTATGACGAGAAGAATCAAGAGATAGCACCTATGATGATGCCCAGTGATGATCCATATTGAGTGATGATGATCCAACAGAAATGATCTAGATCAAGTGATGATCTAGATCCAGTGATGATGCCCAGTGATGATCCAGATCCAGTGATGATGTCCCATGATGATCTAGATCCAGTGATGATCCAGATCTGATGATGAAGATGACTTGAAGATGAAGATGAAGAATACTTGAATATGACGAGGACAGGATGATGATCCAGAAGATACAGAGAAGAAGACTTGTGCTGAAAATTGTGTCAAAAGAATACCTTCCTAGTTAAAAGGGAATGTTGATGTATATGTAACTTCAGAATGTATTTCACTTGTATTTATTTTATATTGTAACCCGATGTTTATTCTGGGATGTACTTAAGTTATGTCATGCCCTAGTGTTCCTATCGGGAAGGTCTATCATGTAAACAAGTCATGTCAAGTCATTGTGGGTAACCCTCCTATTGTCTAAGGGTTAAAGTCCCTGTAGTTCCAGGGCACTAGGGTTATTAGACTCTCCTAGTAGAGGTCGGCCTTGGTAGGGTTTTAGTCATGTCGGAATTAGTATAAATAGAGAACTAGAGTCTCTATTTATCACACAACTCATACACACTCAAGTGTAGCGCATAGTTGAGGAAGGAGAAGACACTTGAGCTAGACAAGAAGAAGGTTACTGCTGTCGGGAGTTCACTTACTGTTTTGGGGATTTTCTATTTCGGTGCTAATTCTATCTCTAAGGAAGTTGTGGGGTTTTCACCATTTATGGTTTCCCCGAGGATAAACATTGTGTTCATTGTCTCTTATGTTTGATTGTTGTGCTTGTTATTCTCTCAGTAAAGATCCTAATATAATGCTAGCTTAATGATGAAATTCTAACAAGATGGAGGAAATTAATCTCAGGTTAATGAAAGAAAACACTAGGCTCTACAGGAAAATCAAGATGTCAAAGTTGTAGACAAGGAATTCAAGACCTCAGTCTCAAGCACACCAAAAGCTAGAAACCCTAGCAGAGGTAGCAATGAGTCTTTGTGATCCAGAGGTAGTTGGTGATGTTGCTGCCATCCCAAGCCCTATACAAGTTGCAGAGACACCAGAGGGTTAGCACTGAAGCTTTAAAGCATTAGGGTAAAGTGTGATTGCAATTTCTATTAAATTTTAAAAAATTGGGGTTTTCGGTGGCTTAGGAGAACATCACAGCTGTTCATTAGCCACCGAAAACAAAGCTTTTGGCAGCTTACAGGCTCAGAGGTTTGCTTCCCTAGCCACCAAAAGTGCATAAAAATGCAGAGAACCATATTTTTGCATAGAACCGACTTTTGCTGATCCAAACACCTCAAGGATGATTTATAATGTTGGAAAATAATTAAGGGCATCAATATTTAGGCTCTGTTTCAGTTTTGAAGGTGTCAGCGAGGTGAATTAGGTCACATATGCTACCTACTTTGATAAAGGGTGACTTGTCTGGCAAGTTTGAATTCTACTTCAGTTTCTACTACATATGTTAAAGAGTTCGAAGATCAGGAAGATTTTTGGATTTAGGGAGATTGACAATCAAGATGTGATATTTTCCTATTTTTTAGCAAATATTTATGACTGTCTATTTTTAGTAAATTCAATCCATTTTTTCAGGATCTAGAATAAATTTTGTAAAGGCTATAAATCCTGTGACTACTGTAGAAGAAATGGTTCGACTTTGGAGAATTTTTCATACTTGTACTCTCATACTTCTCATTTTCATGCCAATGATATAAGCTTATTTTTCCATTTATGTTCAAATTTCATTTTCTACCTTTCTATACTTGCACTTGAATGTTAATTTCATGTTTGTTCTATTTTTCTAATGCCATATAGCTATCATCCTATATTTGTATTGATGAATTGAGTAGCAAGTATCATTTACTTATTGTGATTAGCCATTCATATATGCTTTGCTTATGAGTCTGCTAGCATGATAAGAATTATGCATACATCCACCTTTTATCAACTCTCTGAACAGCAATGGTTTAAATCCTTATCTATCTGAGTGTGTTTATGCATGTTTTGAATGAGCGAGTTTTGATTAAGTCATCCAACAAGATCCATATTACCCATCATTAAGAAAATAATAAAGTTACTAGGAATCTTCAAGATGCAACCTAGAAGAGTTTCCTGGAGAGATAACAAAATTCATACTGTATTTACAAGGGTCATTCAAATTTAAAAAAAAAATAAAAATTGTTGTGAATGGTAAACTACATTTGATAACAGGATGATAGGACCTCTTTGACCTACTTAAGTCCATTCCAATATATAGTTGGTGCCTCATCAAATTTATATTGGATTCTAAGACAAGAAAAATAGATAGTACATAAGATTTGAGAGGATAGTTGTAAGTGATTATTTAGGTAAGTCCAATACTGGCTTTTCCCTTCAACTTGTGCCAAACTTTACTAGTTCCATGTGAGAAATATGGTAATTTCCAAACATCCATCTAATTTTCAGCAAGTGTAGAAAGATATAATTTCACAAAACTAAAAATCTATAAATGAATGTCTACCCATTCATCATGCACTATTTATGAACTTGGCACCCACAATTACCCTGTCATCTTTTAATATTCTGTGTGAAAATAATTGCAGCCTGTGAGAGTCCTCATGGCTTTATGTGATGAATAATCTTCCTGCCTTGATTTTTCCATTGGTTACAATGTTCATGGGCAGGAAAAAATCCGCAAGAAAGCTCTGCTTGTCAGGATTATGATCAGTATTTTTTTTTGCAACTATTTCACCAATTAACGTACTGATCATACTTATATTTTATTTCCTGAACTCTTGGAATACCCTCTCCAAAACTTCAAGGTCATCCTGTAGGAACACTAAGATCCTTCCATCGTCTTTTAGAAATTTTTTCTCTTTAAATTCTCTAATTTTATCCTCTGAGACAAATAACTTTTGTGGTTAGTCTAACTTGACAACCTTGAGGTTTTCATTTTCTTCTTCGACAGCTGAAATATCAAGTCTCGTATTAGAAGTGTGCTCTGTATCTCTAGTTTTTTTCTCTAATAAATCCCCTTAAATACTGAGCAATAAATCAGTGCATTCTTTTTTTTTTTACTTTTCCAGTTACAATTTGGGGTTTACACTCACTTGATTCTCAAAATCTAACTCCTCCAGATCTTTAAGAATATTTCTAACATTGCCCATGTCAAACCATCTATTAACAGCATCTAGATGTTTTTCATTGATGTGCCCTAGATACTTTAGTTTTTCAAAATATGATTTAACATGATCAAACTCAAATTTGAGATCTGAAATTTCACTTGCAAAGTCCTATCCCTGCTTAATTTCTATTGCAATTTGCTACGTAAGTGTCTCTATTTATGTAGTTTGTTGTTCATCTTGTTTCTCTAATGAGGAAACTTCTGTCTTGAGCTAGATAATTGAAGATTCAGCAGTTTGTACATTTGCTCAAAGCCTTTCATTTTCTTCATAAGCATTTACTGCATCATTGTCTGTAGAATGATTTGAACTCTACCATATTTCCATTCACCACTTGACGTTTTTGTTTGCCTCAAACATGGCAATGGTTGACTAATACTGTTAATTGATTCTGGAGGCTTACAAATCTGACTATGAGCTAAAAGAATCCTTACTGTACCTTGATAACGTCCATGCTTTTTACTGTCAATTCATGAGTATCAATCACCTCTTATCTTGGATCTAAAGGTGATATAACATCATCAACAACATAACCTCTATAGTTTCCATTTTCTTCACTACTTGGTTGTTTGGATGAGGTGTCTAGACCATCAGAAATCAAGTGTATTCTTGAGGTGGCATGGGACATGTCCTTGACATCATGGCCATCTACTTTCTATATAGTAGCTTGTCTTTGCAGTGAGTGGTTGGACTGTAACATGTAAAGAAAAACAGTGGGGAGAATGAGCTTCGGGTACCATATTAGGATGAAGAACAACAGGTGAACAAGAACTGTGGTGATAGGATTCTTCCAATGACATATGCCATCGATCCAGTTGAAAATTTCCATCATGCCTAATAGAATGTTGATTATTTTGAACCAATTGGACTTGTTACGTTGCATGCTCCACATATGGCTATCACAGTCAAACATGTGTTGCACTACTTCCTCTCCTAGGGGTGGCTCTGAACTGGAAAGTTTGAAGGCCATGATTTTCATGGCTGGGATGTAAACTGTAGATGTGATACTGGAGCAAAATGTTTGAGAATGAAGAACCTTATGTTGCTGTAAAACCATATTTCCAGACCCTTTTATAGAGTACAAACTGTAGAATGAAGAATAATGAAGGAAAATGGTTATGTTCAAATGTTTTAACTTCAGTACTGCTCAAAGGCAGATGTCGAACTAAGGAAATAAGCACAGAGCTCGAAGATTTCTAGCACAATAATTGTGTTTGCAAAACTTTAAAACCTTAACAGGCTGCAGCATACCTACGTCTTGAGTCTTTGTCATGTGCTGCCAGCTCATATTAATAACCATATATAATTTTTTTTAAATGAATACTTAATCATCTATTGGAGCTTGGCTAAATTAACTTAACATATATGTAATGCATGAAATAAAGGAAAACTAACCTTGAGTTTTAAAGAAATATTTAAAAATCAAGAACAAGAGTGAGTCTAAGGTAAACAATCAACTATAGAAGAAGGCTAGAAAAAACCTAAGACAAACAGAATCCATCTAGCTCATAACTGAAGCCAAGATAGTTATGAATCCATCTAAATGGTAGAAAACAATACAGATTCTCCCCTTTTCAATCAAACTCAAACCGAAGCCACCCTTCAACTAATTGTCTCACTGTTGGGCTTTAAAATACTCTCACAGTCTACCAGCATTACATCCACATGTGCAACTTCTATCCCTTAGAGCTCTCAGAGCTACAATGATGTTCAAACGTTTTCAATGATAGGTCCTAATCATAAAATTTAGGAGTTGTAGGTTCATTGGGATGCAATTTTCCAGATATTTCCCCACAAATCCTCTGAATATGTACTTGACCATGCAAAAACGGCTTGATCCTCTCTTCCTTTTGCTACCAAAGTTGTTCCAAAGTCGTTGTAATAGAAGCAAGTTGTTCCTTCAGGGTTCCTATAGGATTTTCAGGATGGAAATAATATGAACAAATTTACTGACATAAGAAGTGGCAAAACAAATATCAAAGTTGAAATGTCAGATAGATATGACTTAATCTTAGGCAAATTATTATTTAAATTTCTTATGCTTCGATTGGAAATGTGATCTGTAGGTGTGATAAAGTTTTGCAGAGTTGGGTAATCTTTTTGACTGGGATCAGCAATACAACATCCAGGTACACAATGTTTGAGTTGTTAAATTTTTAACATGGATTTAAGTTTGATAGCAGTATTAGTCTTTCCTTGCAATTATCCAACTTGTAAAATATATCAGCAGTAGATAAAATAAATCTGAGATAGATCAGAGATAGAAAAAATCAAGCATGCACAAATACATAAAATTTATCATAGGGAAAACCTTTTCAGGAATAAAAACCCCAACAATGAAAAAAATCTTCATTATAATCAGATGACTGAGTTTGCAATAAACAGATAACAAATTTTGACCATTTCAAAACTACCAAGTTGCCTCCAGGGAAAGTATGTCAAAATTATAACAATAGTACTATACAATATTGATAAAAAATAACCCAACTGAAGAAGTATGTAGGCTGAAAAATGCTGCTAATTGTTACAGCTTGTCCTCATGTACCTTCGCTACTATTGTAGGCCACACCTGGGCTATTTTCTCTTCAACCAAGGTCTGAAATAAACCCTATCATGCAACCAAGAGATGGAACAACATTTAGCAGGGCTACCAAGAGCTAGGTTAGGGTAGTTGTGAACCCTGACTGGACTGCCATGAGCTGAGATAGGGCATTCATGAGCCCTAGATGAACTCGGTTGGGCTGAGATGAAGTCTGTGGTGAAGGAGCAGTCAAAAAAACATAAACTCAGCCCTTTAAAAATAGTGTTGTAGATTTTAATATAGGCCCCATGATATAGTTTTGTCCTCAAAGCATTAATTTTGTTCACACATGAGAGTGAGCAGCAGGTAGAACCCAACGAATTAGAGAGTGAGCAACAAATTTAACTCAACGAATTCCTACAACAGAGATGAAGGTAATTTCATACTTTGTAAAAATGATAATGAACTTTGTCATAAGGTGAGATGAGTCCATAGATTTAGGATTTTTAATATTTTCAATATATTTCACCTTTGACCTTTTATTTTTCATTTTGACCCTTTTATTTTTATTTTTGACCTTCAAATTTTATTTTGACTTTTTATTTAATTTTGCTTTTGACCTTTTATTTATTTTTTGCTTTTGAACTTTTATTTTACTTTTGACTTTGAATAATGCAAATTTGTGAGAAAGGACCAACCTAGTGGATACTTGTACCCTCAATAGGTTTCTTTTTCCTTCAAGTGGTCTATAAGTCAACTTGAAGTTCATCAACAAGATAACGAATATTTTTTATTGTTCATACTGTTCTCCTCAATGATACTAGGGTCAAGTGTTTGGTATTTCAGCAAGGGTGGGCTAGTCCCTTGAGAAGATCCCATCATTCATTTCCTAAGAGGAGAAGTCCATCACTTGCCTAGACCCAGTCTAAGGCTTCTAGTGATGACCTGGTAACTAACCAGGTGCCTCATCCCTAGGATGCGTTAAGTTGGCCCAATTTCAACTACTTGGTAACTAACCAAGTGCCTCCATTCTCCCATAGAATGGATCTCAGCTTCAGGCGGAGTTTTCAGTCCCAGACTTAATCAAGTTCCTAGTAACTGACCAGGTGCCCTCCATTTCCAGAGAATGGCTCTTGAAGCTACTCAAAAATCAACATGAGTTAGCATGTTCGGTGATATGGCATGTGTAACATTAAAATTGTTTGTTGATGCGAGATGGAGCTATGGAGCCTTTGCTGGAAACTAATCTTATGTGTTTCATAATGGGAGGTATCTCATGGTTTATCTCACAGTTCATCATAGTTGATATTTTCATGCCTAAGACCATGGTATTTTAATAAAAAAATTGAAATGGTAGGACATTGGATGTGGAGTTCTTTTTTATTTTTCTAACATGAAGATACACTCTTATGCGGCAATTGTCATGTTCTTATGTATGATTATCCATATTAGAGTTTTACTTTCAAATATATTGATTATTTCATTCTACAATAGGTCGAGTTTTAGGGGGACGAAGACAGATTTTTGTGATGGTTGGAGGTTACCTTGAAATTTCCAGGGGATGAGCATAATGGAACAATAAAAATAATAACAAAAATTGAAATATAAAAAGTTACTAATTTTTTTAACATAGATTCTAGAACATAAGATCAGTGTTAATGTACAAGGTTTGAAATACCCTAGCTAGGTTGATGTTTAAAAGTATCAATATTTAACTAATAGGTTTGGAAGGCCCAACTATGGATATTTAACTCCTCCCAAAGCAAATATAGGGTACATCAAACTTTTATTTCCTAAGGGAAACCTTTCATAAAATTCAAGGGATACTTCCCCACATTCATGGATGGAATTCCTAATAAACTGAATAATGCACCTAATCTACAGGGATTTGAACTAGGCCCTTGCTGGAATGAAACTAACTAAATTCCCAACAACATTGAAAACAAATGGTTAAGCTAACTCACCACTTGGGATTAGGGTATAAAAAGTAAAAACCTACAAAACTTAAAAAACATACTACATGGTATTCCTACACACAGTGCATGGATTATACTTGTCATGATCTGGACGTTGAACCAATGAGTGAATTCTATTTGAATAAGTGGTGTCACTTGGGCATCAATTTGGATATGGGTCATTGAGGTATCCCTGAAATGATTGAAGGACGCATCTGAGATTTTACTATTGTTTTACTACGAACTATGTACAGTTATCATCATTCAAGTATATTGGGTGAAATTGCTACGTTTTCGCAACACACCATAAATTTAGTCTTTGTTGACTACTGAGGTTATTTGAAAGTTAGTTCAATGGCTGGAAATAGTTGACAATTTTCTGATTTTATCTGAAACAAGACACTAAAAGCTGTCTACAAAATATGAAAATGTAGGTACTTAATTTGATCTATAATAGATTACACATTACAGGAATTTTGGGGTCTAAAATGGGCCTCCTAAGGAAAATAATAAAATAATAGTTGAAATAATAAAATAATGGTTAAAATAATAAAATAATATTAATTAATTTTGGAGGAAGAAAAAAAAAGACTACTTTTTGTGTTCGTATTTTCGACATATCTCCCTGTGTTTTTACTCAAATTTCGATCGGGAGAGCTCGTTGGATGCGGAATTTGATTCCGCATCCAACNTCATTGAGAATGTTCATTTATCTTGGTTAATGGTTTTGTTCTTTTGGGTTAAATATAACATATGTTTGGGTATGTGAAACTACGGACTATGTACAGTTATCATCATTCAAGTATATTGGGTGAAATTGCTACGTTTTCGCAACACACCATAAATTTAGTCTTTGTTGACTAGTGAGGTTATTTGAAAGTCAGTTCAATGGCTGGAAATAGTTGACAATTTTCTGATTTTATCCGAAACAAGACACTAAAAGCTGTCTACAAAATATGAAAATGTAGGTACTTAATTTGATCTATAATAGATTACATATCATTGAGAATGTTCATTTATCTTGGTTAATGGTTTTGTTCTTTTGGGTTAAATATAAGATATGTTTGGGTATGTGAATTGATGGAATATTGTGAGGGCATATGATTTGATTTCCTAATACCCTATTTTCAACTATCTTTATTTTCTTCTTTACATACTATTTTTTCTCTTACTATGATGCATGCTGATTTATTTTGGTCAGTAGCTTTTGTCAAATCTAGATTCCTTTTTTTTAAATCCACTTTAGCATTACTTTCTTGAAAATTGATCCCAAGAATGATTACATCCTACACTAATTGCACCTCTTAATCTTTTCTCTAACTTTATATGGGATTTTACTAAACTAATATATTTTTTATGTCAACATTAAAATATTCCATACTTTAAAAACTTTGTTGATGTGCTGCAGATGGAAAATATCACAAACTCCTCTATATCAAAACAACAATATAATATTTTGATTCAAGTGGATCAAGATATGGCACCATTACAAAAGAAGAGCCGATCAAAAGTGCATGGTATTGATGAGAACAAACTAAGGCTATATGGGGAAAAACACATTGAGCTATGGGAAAAGGGAGAGTTGTTTCCAATTGATCCTAAAACAAATTTGCATCTAGATTTCAAAACCATAATGGGATTAGTAAAGTTTCTTTGTCATGGAAAACAAGTTTTGTTGGGATATTGTGAGAGTTTGAAAGGAAACTATACAGAAGTTATTAAGAGGAACAACCATTTGGAAATGAGGAACAACCATTCTGAAATGAGGAACAACCATTTGGAAATGATGCATTATGGTTTGGATGGAACAATTAATCAGCTACAAAGCAACAATATGACCCTAATCAATGAAAATAATAATTTGAAGAAAGTCACTTCTAAACAAAGCAGAGATATTAATGAAAAAAGAGAAGAGATAATAAGATTGCTTGGTGAGAAATGTCATTTAACTGAAGAAGTTATGAACATAAAAACCAAGCTTGATAATATATATAAAAAATGGAATAAGGTGAAGGAAACACCACCTAGAGGAAGAGTTCAAGTCAAAAACATTTATGATGTTTCATCATCGTCACCTAATGGGGGTTCTTGGAAAAGAAGGGTTTATGCTATGAAATATCTCGTGGACCCAAAAAAGGTAGAAAAAAACAATGGAGATCTAGACGTTGACATGTCTTCTATGATAAACTCAATTTTTAAGAAGAAAGATATTATCTCTATGATTAAGAAACCATGTTTTAATTCTCTTAGACAATCTCTTGTTGATGAATTGATAAGTCAAATATCAAAATCCAGTAATGTAGATGAAATACAAAATGTATGTGATGATACCGGTATTAGTCGAAGAGCTTATCAAACATTATTTAAATGTTTACGAGAGGGAATGATGAATACATGAATCACTAAGATTGTAATTCCTCGACCCTTTCATATAAAAATATCTTGTGGAAGGAAAAATGAAAACATTGTCAATATCTTAGGTGATATGTATCATGTGAAAGCATCTAAAGAGTTTGGAAAGAAGGTTGGAAAAAAAGGAAGTCATAGTGAATTGATCACATTAAACCCAAAAAATAATGTACGGGTTGATTTAGAAAAAACCTTACAGGATATGGTCAAATTTTATGACATTTCTATAGAGGAAGCACATGGCAAGTTAGTCTTTGTCATTAAGTTGGATGAGATGGAACTTATTAATGATGAGAAATATGAAAGAGTTTCTATCACCTTAATGAATAGGGCCATGGATAAAAATATTAATAATACTGATAAAAAGTATTTCTCTATCCAATCTGAGGATCAAATTTGGTGGCTAGGACTATTTCAAATTGATAAAGAGTCCCATGGCTCATTAAAGTGGGTTTTTCATCAAACATCAATACCCACAATAATTGCTTCATATAACATGGGGGAAAAACTGTATGTTGAAGGTTATGGATCATATGAAGTTGAATGGCATCTAGCAGTAGACCTCAAAACTTTAAAATGCATGTACAATATAGGTCATGGTGCTAATGCAAAGCATAGATGCATATATTGCATGCATACAAGAAAGAAGGAAAATTCACCATCGGGTGGGTTGTCAAATGGTATCATGAGTTGTAGGAAAGACATGCCTCCAAATAGGGAAAATTTGGACAAAAGCATTGATCATATACTACCTATACCTATTACAAGAGTACACATATGTACATTACATGCATTTGTAAGGATTATAGATAAATTAGTATACCTTTCTATTCTATATTCTTGGAATAGGAGCCCAAAAGAAAGTGCTCAAAAATCAATTGAGGAAATTGAAAAGGTTCTTTCTAATGCTAGTTTACATGGAGGAAATGTGAAGATCTGTAAATATATAAAGTTGTCTGGAGATCAGGGTAATTTTCCTTGCAAACCATCTATGGGTGGTGTTAAGGCACGCCACTTTATTGAAGAATCAAAGGAGAGGTTAGAAGGTCAACAAAAGCTTTTTGGTGAACCTATTGATGCTGAGAATGATCGAACTAATAGAGGAAACTCTGCAATAAGAAAAACGAAGGCATGGATGATGCTTTATGTTATGTATTCTTTCATGAACAAGGAGAAATTTGATGTGGGTGATGAAATGTCCTTCACTAATTCAGTTATAGATTTTACAAAGAAAATGGTTGAGGCATGGGGAGAAAATCACATTACACATTACATGGTAAATAACATTTTCCTTTCTGTTTATGTTATATATTTTATTTTTATTTTTATTTTTTATTTTATGTTCATATTTTTAAAAGCTTAATTTAAATGTAAAAATTAATTTATTGTTTATTTGTTGCAACATATACTTTATGCTCATGGTCCTTGGTTTGCTAAAGAGTATGGCAGTTTGGAAATTTGGAACACACAAGGAATGGAAAAATCCCATAATCAAGCAAGGGTGGCTTATCAAAAAAACAACCAACATGGAAGAAATTCATCCCTTTCAAACCCACTTGTTTAGATGGTTCAGTGGTTTTATAGGCGCATATTGTCAAGATTTAATGAAACAAACATGGAGAGTGATGATCTTGCTGAAAAATGTAGAAGAGATGAATAAATAAGGAGTAAGCGTGAATATATGAACAGTCTAATGGTAAATATGCTTCTGCTGACTAGCATTCGAAAAGAAAAAGAGAAGGTAGAATATGGGTTTTAGAAGAAGAAAGTAACCAATCATAACTAGTCAAGACACACACAATACATTATATTGTATTTTATCTATGTAAGTGAAAGAACTCTGTAAAATACTTAGCATTTAATGCATAATTTGCCACATAGATAGTTTTTTTTTCTGATAATTGTTTGAGGAATTTTCTATTTAAATATGATACTTTGCATTTTTCTGGTAGGGATGAATCAAGGGGTCGGTGCCTTACAATCAAATGTTTTCTATTAGTTGTAACTCCTGTGAGTATTCTATTGTCTTTCATCACTTGACAATGACATTCAGATGTTGCTAATCCATTTCTTTAATTAAACATTCTTCAAAGTGTGTCATAGTACTTGAATGAGAATACTATATATGTAAATTGCATCTTGAACTTGGAATATACAAAACCATTTAGAAACTAGATTAGTGGTGGTACATCACTTTCTAATCTTTCTTGGTTGCATTTCAAATTATTTATTTTTAAGAAAAAGGATCCTTGAAGGTTTAGGGGTTTGTTAAGAGGTTTTATTCAAACGTTATACTTGGTTATTGTTGTATTACTTCCATGTTTTCCTTTCAGTGCATTTACTTTACTTTCTCCAAGTACTAGTAAGGTAGTTTGCTTCCATTTTCAGATGGAAAGCTTCTAGCAAGCGTTGGCCATGATTAAAAGGTGAGTAGTCATTCAATTTCTAGTGGTTATATTACTTTACAGACTCTTTTCTGGAATATAGACACTTTAAAACTAAAAATCACTCTTGATGAACATTCTCATCATGATTACAAATGTCAAATTTAGTCTCAAAACTACTAGTTTGGCTACATCATCCTTTGATATGGGTGTCAAAGTATGGGCTGCTAAAAGTGAAAATGTAAGTTATGTTATTAAAGAAATAGGTTGGAATTTGAATGAATTGAATTTTGGATGGATCTAGGGGGATTTGAACTAGGCACCTTCTAGAGTGATACTAACTAAATTCCCAACAACATTGAAAACAAATGGTTAAGCTAACCCACCCCTGGTATTAGGGTATAAAAACCTACAAAACATGTAGTAAAAATTGTTGTTGTTCTTATTTTCCATTACAAAAACTTGAGAAACATACTACATGGTATTCCTACACACAGTGCATCGATTATACTAGTCATGATTTGGACGTTGAGCCAATGAGTGAATTTTGTTTTAAGAATTGGTATCATTTTGGCATCAATTTGGATAGGGTCATTAAGATATCCCTGAAATTATTGAAGGACGTGTCTCATATTTTACTATTGTTTTACAATTATCATCATTCAAGACATATTTGTATAGTATTAGTTGCATATTTTTTCTGCACTTGGAGATGCAACACCCTTAACCAAAGCTGATAAAACATGTTTCTTGTTTTTTCAAGAAGCTACAGGAGTAGTGCTGGTATCTCAAAAACCAACCAAAATAATATTATATTGGGGATGGACAAAAAGTGAAGAAAAATGCTCCTATAAAAAAGGAGGGAAGAATCAAAAGATATGTCTAAATAAAGATTGATAGCTATTTGAAAAGAATGTGGTATGAAGGTACAATATGACATTGAAAATATTCAGAATGACTCTGACTATAAAGTTCATGCTGGTAAAGAAATTTTGCATAACCATGCTGAAGAAGATTGCCAACTTGCAATGAAATTTCAAGGATGAGTAGTAAAATGCAGTGAAACAAGACAAATGCATAGCTAATATGATGCTTTCATGATGGATTTTCAAGATGGTTCGACAGTGTGAAAGGGACTAAATTCTGTTGTTAAAGAAATAGGTTCCAGTTCAATCCTTACTAGTGTCGAGTCACTAAAATGCCTTCCATTGTTTCCTTTTGAGGATGATGATTGTGGAATGGGTGATATCATTGTAAATCACTGGGACTTCAACCTTGAACCATGTCATGGGAAATTAACTTCAAATAGAGAAAAAATGCAACTACTTGAACAATCTTCGTTGCAAAGGCATCCTTGTAACTTTATCCTTGATGATGGTGTTGGAACTTCAAGGTCTAGAATAATTTATGAGGATTCTAGGGAGGACAGTTCTACTATTTTGAGTCTTTCAGTGCCTCAGTATAGAAAATAAGGAAATAGTTGGGTGGAAGTTACAAAAGACATAAAACAATTGGATCAAAATGACACAGTGTGGAATTTACACTTTCATTATTGTCTTGAGATTGAGGGAATAAGTGTATGATGTACATTACATTACATGGAATGAATTTTTTTAATAGAATGGCTCTTGTATTTTGGTTGTAACATTATTGTCGTGGATGAATTGTATGCTACACAATATTGTATCATTTTAGAGGATCTTCAATTAGAGTTGAATTAATTGGTTAACCTGGTTATTGTGGAAGTCATGGCATGAAATATTGGTTTTTTGTTTTAATATACTAGCAATGAGATTTTACTGCTATACACTTCTTGCAATATAGTTTCATGTCTGATAATGTGTTTCAAAACAAGTTGGTTATGTAATTACTAATAGTTTTGTAATTTGCGAAGTGGAAGCATTATTATTATTATTTGTAATTTGGCAAACGTCGTCTATTTGATTTCATTAAATTATGTATTTTTCCTTTCAATTTTCATTAAAATCCATGTACATGGTGTTAGTTTTTCATCACATTAAGCTAGCATTATGATCTTAGGATCTTTTCACTGAGAGAATAACAAGCACAGCAATAAAACATAAGCACATCACAAGAGATAAGAGACACAAAGAGATTTTCCTCGGGGAAACCATAAAGGAGAAAACCCCGCAACTTCCTCTAAGATAGAATCAGCACCAAAACAGTAAGTGTAATGCCCCGGTTTTGACCCCGTTGCACTAGATGTATATGATGTATATATATTGTAATGATCATGGTGCGGAGATAAAGGCCAAATCCCCACCTTTGATCGGTAATGCTATGTTTTGGATTTAAATTTGTCACCGATGGTATATCGGGACATGCGGCATATATTATGTTGGCCATAATGTAAATATGCATCATAATTAATTAATGGACACAACCAGCTATGGTCGCGGCAACTAAATCGAATGGGGCCTGATTTCCTAAGGATAAGGGGGGGGGGTGAAATATTTAACCTATGGGCTAATGGGGAAAATCCAAATGTCTATGAGAAAACCCATCAAACTGTCAACTACCTTTCTTGTCTTTTTCCCCAATCATTTATTTCTGCCAGAATGTGGTTGAGTTAGTTATTGCATGGAATGGGAAGAGTATGGGCAAAAATTCGAATTGGGCAAAGACCCATTTTTGAAAAACGTGTTCTGACTTCCTTGGCAAGGAAAATGCCCAAAAACGTATGCCATTCTGCCATGCATCCACGTTTTCCATTTTTCCTCACCATTCTCCTTCACGTTGGGGCTTTTGGGAGCAGCTGGAGTTTTTCCTGTGTCTTTTATTCCACGTTTTTGGTTGTTGGCTTCATTTTTCCCATGGATTGGAGGTCGTTTTTGTAGTGCCAGTGATTAGGTTGTCTTCCTCACGTTTTGGGAGCTGTTGGTGCATTTTTCCATTCACGTTTTTGGTGGTTTAATGTGTTTTTACCATGGCTGTGAAGGGCCATTCACGTTTTTTACTGTCTCAGCGACTATTGGTCTCACGCACAGACTATTTGGGGCGTTTTTCCCTGCTATGAGTTGTGCTCACTGATAAGCTTCAGGACTGTTGTTTCCCCACGTTGTGAGCCATTTTTGCTGTAACATTTGGGGACTGCTGTAGATGGGTTGAAGTCGTTTTTCCCCAGTTTAAGCCGTAATAGCTAAATTGATTGCCTGAGTGCAATGGTTGGTCTTCGGACTGTGAGAGGAGCAGAGATATTGGCTTAGATTTGCTTGGTAAACCTGGTGGCTGGAAACCACACAGACAGAGCTAGAGGGCTAGCCTTCTTCTCCATCACCCCTGAATAGCACTAGAAGGGAATGCAGCGCCTGAGGGACTGCGTAGCAGAGAAGGGACTGATTCCTTGTGTTGGGTGTGTTTGGGTGTCTTAGAGGTCAGGCTAGTTCTGGTGTAGGTGTCCTTGGCTCTGTAATGAGCTCACCAGCTTAGCAATTTTCCTTCTCCAGCTCCTTAATGGCCTGATAAACCCAACTGTGTTGGCTTGGCTGTGTTTTGTATATCCCGGGCTATGTGTAAGCCTGCTAGTTCCCTTATTCCTTGGAGAATCATGCCCAGTGCGGGGGTGGTATTGTTGCTGAGAGATTGATGAGCACGCTGGCCTATGGTTGGGTGGAACGTTGCAGCGACGTAGCTGGTTGCGGATCGAGTTCATCATAAGATAAGTGATCTTGTTTATTTTTCCTCTGCAATCTTAATTCATTGTTAAGGAAATTGATGAACATGTGAATGAATGCTTGTTTAAATGCATGTGATTCCACTGTGCAAGGATAAATAATCATAGCTGTGCATAATATACAATTGTAGCTGTGTCTGCTAGATAATTGCATCTGTGCCTGACAAATTCTCATATGTGCATATTTAAGTTCAATGCATACGTTTAAGCATTCTGTTTATGTAATTTTTAAGCCTGTACATGTTCATGGGTGGTTAGCTCGGCCTAATAAAGCTAGTAGTTGCGTCCTCTATGCCGGTCGAAGGCATGGGGATGTGACAGCAAGAGATCTCCCAAAACAGCAGTAGTCTTCTGTCTTCTGTCTAGTCCCAAAATTTCCTTCTTCAGTAGTGCGCCAAACTTGGAAGAGCAAGTGATGTATTTCACAAGTGATAAATAGAGAGACTCTCACTCTCTATTTATATTCATCCGTTCACTTGAATTGCATTTTCACACATAGGCTCGACTAACAATTACTACTCGAGCCTACACCTTAATTAGTGTATAATAACTCGAGTGCCCCGAAACTGTGGGGACTTACCTAATGACTTGATATGACTTGATTACATTATTAATCCTCCCGATCAGAACATCAGGGCATTGTTGCTAGGGTTTTACCCCTAGCTTGTATGAATGAGCACCTACTAAGGACAATGGATTCCTTAGTAGTAGTTCAATAATATGTGAAATAAAAGATGCTAAACAGTAATAAAAATTAATCTAAACATGTTCATGAAGCAAAAAAGCAAAAAGTAAAGAATGATATTTTATTGATCTGACCTCCAATGTGGAGGTTGGTGAAGCCCGTTGCGCTGATCCGTGAGGTTGCTCCGAGCTCCAGCTGCTCCTTCTCTTTCTCCAATGGTGGAAATGGGCCAAAAGGGGCTCTCAATGGTGAAAGTAGCTCAATGGTGAGCTAGGGTTTCAAGAGCAATTTTGGCAGAGGCAGGATACTTGTGATTGTGGATGTGGAATGAGGGGTCTCCATCACTTATTTATAGTGGTGGAGTGCTGGCCTAGGGTTTTGGAAACCATGTGGTTTAGGGTTGCATGCAGGCCCATGGTTTTGGAAACCAAGTGGTTTAGGGTTTTTTCCTCATTTTCCTCATTATTTTATATTTTTCTTCCTTTTTAGGGGATTTTTGCTATTTTTGGAGGAATTTTGGATATTTTTGGAGGAAAATAGCCTTTTTGAGGCTTTTTGATGGTTTTATGGCCTTTTGGATGCATTTTAGGCCTTTTGGAGGCTTTTTAGATGGTTTTATGGCCTTTTTGAGGGAAATATGGTAGGAAAATGGAAAAATGAGCCATGTAGTGGGGTAGATGAGGTAGTGAACCTTTTTTGGGTGTTAACAGATTGCCCCCTGATGTGCGAGGGCAGGAGCTCATCGTATGGCCGATGGACATCATAAGTCATATATGGTTTTCCTGGGGTGTGGAGAAGAGAAGAAACAAACTGAAGCCCGGAACAACAATCTCGAACCACCTGCAAGAACTGAAAATACATAACCTCAATAATGGATGAGGAATCATCTGATCATATGGATGAGGCGGTCATCCCCATGCTCGTATCAGGAAATAACAATGAGGTCCAAAATATGGTGACCTGAAAAAATCTCAATATATGGACGAGGCGGGCATACCCTTGCTCGTATCAAGATACATAAAAATAACTGAGAGGCCCGAAAAGAGGGACCTGTAGGCTACATAAACAACCACTGTGTATATCATAAGGGTCCAGAAGGGACACAAATCTGGGACATACTGATGGGCTGACTATGTCTGAGCTGAAAAACTGATGCACTGGAATGACAGTGGTGCTACTGAATGTGGTACCAAAGGAACTGATGAGATGCTGGATCAGAGTGACAAGGGTCACACTCGCAATGGTACACTGATCTGGAACTGAAACGGGTACTCAAGGAAGCATGGAACTGGATGGCTTCCAAATACAATCGCCAACGCAGCCCAGACATCCACGGGAATACATGACTGGGCGTTCCGAAGTGACTCACCAATGTGCTAGAGTCGGTGGAAATTCGGGGTCTTCGACAAATAATGGACGGGATATAAATCCTGCACGATTCTCAACGATGCGATCAAGTTGCTGAAGTCGAGCATGTGAGAAACAACCACTCGGAGAGGCAATGATGAGTCCTCCCAAAATGGTCCGTAGGCACTCACCACAGATGGTGATGGGTCCAAGGCATAGGGACCTCTGGGTCTATCCTCTGGAATAAAGGGGTTGTCGTCGACAGAGGGAGACCTGCAACTATCAAGGCAATGATGTTTCCTTGACAGGAGCGCGAGGTGAAAAACCGAAATCTGATAGTACTGATGGCAGGGTTGATAAACTGGGGGGGGGGGAACTGGGCAAGTAGAGTGGGTGGACTCAAACTTCCTTTGTTCAGAGTATGATGGCGGGGATGATCGGGCAGCATATGAAACTGACTTGTGGTAAAGGGATCATAGCTGTATAGGATCTGAGGGTGACTGGGCTGAGGGAGAATCAAGCTATGGTAAAATGGCAGGAGGCTGCAGAATACTCTGAACAAAGGCGACCTAATTGGGGGTGCTGCTGAGAGGATCGATCATAGCGCTAGGGGGCGCGGGGGGACTTCTTCATGGGTTAGGGAACTAGCATAAGTGTATATATGTACTGTCGTGTGGATTTTACAAGCCCAGGACAGTTCATGCTTGTGGGTGCTTTCAATTTTAAGGAGTCTGAAAGCAATAAGAAGACTCTGAAGTAATGGAATGATACTGTCATGTGGATTTTACGAGCCCAGGACAGTTCATGCTCGTGGCTGCTTTCAATTTTAAGGAGTCTGAAAGCAATAAGAAGACTCTGAATGAATGGAATGGTACTGTCATGTGGATTTTACGAGCCCAGGACAGTTCATGCTCGTGGCTGCTTTCAATTTTAAGGAGTTTGAAAGAAATAAGAAGACTCTGAAGTAATGGAAAAGGCCAGGCAAGGAGGAAGTGTTCAAGCAGGGGGAACATTGGTGATGACCAGGAATGAGGGTGTGGGGGGAACACTGGTGGGCCTCCTTGCGGGGTGAATGAAATGGTGGCAAAAGAACGAAACATTTGCAGTATGATAGGAGTGAATGGCTCGTGAAAAAAGTTTGGAACAATCCGGTGGTGGCCGATGTGGCACGGAAATCGAGGCAGCAAGGTGGAGGGACATAATGTTGAAATTGTACCAAGTGAGAGCGAGAAATGATCTCAAGCGTCATCACGGGCTCGGAAAAATGAATCCGGCGATATAAAAAGTGTTAAAAACGGAGAGCAGCCGAAGTGGCATGCAAACCGAGGTGACTAGTGGTGTCTAAAAAATGGGTAAAAAATGACATAGAGAAAATAGTGCAATGAGGTGACCATTGTGATGGTCTCGTCGTGCTGATTCCAATGGTGGAAATGGTTCGGAAAACGGACTCCGTATGGGTTCAGAATGGCCAAACAAGAGAAAAGTCAACCGACTATAAATAGTAAGTGGGCCCAACATGACATGTGTCATTTGATTAGTGGATTTTGACTTGGGATTACTATGGACCAGAGCTTAGGTGTCATTTCTGGGCGATTGGACCGGTCGATTGCAGATTCGGGAGACACAGGTATTTCGTAAAACTCATGCCTGCATTGTTTTTGGGGTGGGGGGTGGGTAGTGGGTCCCAGGGGATATTTTGTACGGTCCACGTGGGTGGACCGCGGGTTAGGAGGTCGAAGCCGCAGTCTCAGACCGCAGGTCTAGACTGGGACAGCCGCGGTTGGGGACCGCGGGTTTAGGAAGGACAGTCGCGGTCTCCTACCACGGGTTCAGGCCTGACAGCCGCGGTCAGAGGCCGCGACTGTAGGCCTGACAGCCGCGGTCATAGACCGCGACTGTAGGCCTGACAGCCGCGGTCGGAGACTGCGGTTTCAGGCCTGACAGCCGCGGTTAGGGACCGAGCTATTCCGGTTTTTTTTTGGATGAAGGGGAAGCTCTATTAGGTTGACATGAGTCTGATGATTTTTCTTTGCGTGTTTGACAGGATGGCGCGAGTGGTATGGAGGGAGCGGGAGATACCGTATGATACTATGGACATCGTCCGAGATGACCGTCGGGTGCAGTCGATGCTAGGGCTGTTCAGACTGTTGAAGTTTGCGCAGATACCTATGATTCGGTCAGCAGCATTGCTGCTGAACCGTCTGGTTGGTTTCTGGGAGCCAGACATCCAGGCATTTCGAGTGCAGGGTGAGAGGGTGGACCTCATCCTGACTGATGTGTACTTCTTGATGGGGCTGCACTGTTTGGGTAGGGTGGCGGATACTCAGCCGTGGGTGTCTGCGGACATCGACATGGATGATATGGCAGAGCGGTTTTGTAGGGTAGAGGCTCGGGTGCATAGGAATGCACTCCTGGTTAGGGATTTACGGGAGCCAGCAGTACGGGCCATGGCAGCATGTGTGGTGCAGATCCTGGGATCCCAGTCACCTGAGAAGGTGTCTGGGGGCCAGATGCAGCTTGTGGAGCGAGTACTGGGTGGTGTGTATTATGCTTGGGGCCAGATGTTCCTGACCTGCGTGCAGCGGCAGCTGACCACAGCGAAGGAATCTGGTAAGAGATTCTGCTATGGTTCATTTTTATGTGCATTTTTCATGGAGCGGGTACCCACACTGCGGCCGCGAGTGCCGATCAGAGCAGGAGGGGTGCAGGAGCCGCGGATGGTGCGGTGGGGGGAGCTGATGCGCCGCCGTGGTGGTGGCGATGTTGGGCGATACTTTATCCAGGAGATGTACATGCAGTGGCTTCAGCTACCGTTGACCCTGGACGACTACCCATACAGATATATGGACTATACGGGAGATCCAGAGGCACCACGACCGCCAGGATAGGCATGGGGGCCAGATGGTACGTATATTTTAATTGCATTGTCAAGTTTTATGTATGATAGTTACTGACAAATGGTTGATCTGCAGATGTGGGCCCGAGGCCGCCGCCAGGGTATGTGGCACGGAGAGGGATTGTGGTCGTCCTAGCTCTGCCTGGGCGGGGGGAGGTGTGTCGCCGAGATGCAGAGGGGACACTGGAGTCCATACGGGAGCTACTAGATAGGTTGCTGGTGGGGGTGACTGAGGAAGGGTGGCGCGACATCGATCCTGCCGTGATTTAGGATTGCCTGAGGGCACCTCGGGATTTCAGAGGGATTGCGATCCGAGTGGCCATATTGGCAGACAGGGCACGGGCACAGGATCCCAAACGAGATGAGGACTCGTCGGAGGAGGAGCGAGGGGAGGAGTCAAAGGCAGCAGACACTGACAGTGATGCAGGCTATGACTCTCATTAGGGAGTGCAGGGGACTCCCATACGGCTTGTACCTTAGGAGGCTTAGTGGATGTACTTACATTCTTTTGTATAGATGAGTACAGGGGTACTCAGGACATGTATAGTACTGTAACATGTACTTTGTGATATATATATACATGCACATGGATGCACCTTTTTGTGATATTGTTTCAGTCATACGCACGTGGATGCGCTTTATGATGTGTTATTTGTTTGTATTGCACGTGGATGCAAGTAGTCTAGGATGTTTGGCACGTGGATGCCCCTTGTATTTTTTATGTGATGCAACATGATGTATGTATGACTAGGCACGTGGATGCCCCTATGGATACGAATGTGGTTTTATGGTTGATGTTCATGAAATGCACATGTTGATGCAATGCAGTCCTTTTTGGTTTTTTATATATATTTGGATGAGATGCTATGGGATAATGATGCATCATGGAGGTGTTATATGGTGTGGTTGATATGCCAATCTAGGATGTTATTGGCCATTTGATCTGCGACATTATTTTGAGCTCTGGGGACATGTGTGAATGTGATGGATTCAAACTGTCGGCTAAGTTGTTTTGTACGCAGGAATTTTCTAAATAGGCAAGGATCGAGCACCTGGTAGCAGTTGTT
The DNA here is from genome assembly GCA_001517045.1 of Pseudotsuga menziesii. NCBI lineage: Eukaryota > Viridiplantae > Streptophyta > Pinopsida > Pinales > Pinaceae > Pseudotsuga > Pseudotsuga menziesii. The sequence continues at coordinate 303,436 of LPNX010391443.1, forward strand.
TAGCTGAGAGACAAGTAGCTGGGAGTCCAAGAACACATGAAGGTGACATATGCCCATCTGGAAGGCAGCAGTCAGGAGACTGGTCACAGCATCATACTCTGCCTGGTTATTGGTAGCGGCGCCTATACATATTCCGTCAAGGTGAATCAGTTCGTCGGAAGGGGAATATAAGACCCATGCTGCAGAAGCTAGGTTGGGAGACCAGTGGCTTGCGCCATCAGCGAAGCCAGTGTGGCGAGGTGGAAGATGGTCCATCTGTGGGCATGAAAAGACGATGAATGTGAGATTATCGAAAAAAGGTGAAAAACAAAAAAGAGAGCAAACGTTACAATGCGGACCAGTGAGGTCGCGGCTTCAGTTATGGGTAAAAACGTTTAAGGTACAACCCATTGCGTGGGTTGCGTAAAGGGTGGCCTTCAGAGTCGACTAAAACGTATGCCCCCTTACCGAGGCAAGTCTACACAATGTAGGGGCCTTGCCACATGGATTCAAACTTTCCTTTACCTTTTTTTTCGTTGGCTTGGTCATAGGCGAGGACGAGGTCCCCTTCGTGGAAAGTTCGAGGGTGAATATGTTTGTCATAACCGGCTTTGGAGCGGTTTTTTGCAGCTTCGATGTTTTGGATAGTGGCACGACAATCTTCATCGGCTTGTTCAAGGGATAGCAGATGTTGCTCAAGGGGGGAGGTATCGGGTAGAAGCTCAACGGTGATATGTAAGGCAAGTATCTGACACTCGATGGGGAGGACAGACTCTACACCATGAACTAAATGAAATGGGGTAAAACCAATGGCGGTCTTGGTGGAGGTATGGTAAGCCCATAAGGCAGGGAATAGCATATGGTGCCAATTGGACTTATGTCGGTCAACAGTGCGTTGGAGTATGGTTTTTAGGATTTTGTTAACAGCTTCTACTTGACCGTTCCCTTGAGGGTAGTAAGCAGAGGAAAACTGGTGTTGGAACTTGAGGAAGGTGGATAACTCGCGCCAAACGGAATCTTCAAAGTGTGATCCATGGTCTGAGACCAACTGTTTAGGGACCCCGAATCGAGTGATAACATGGTTGAAAAAGAAACGGGCAGCAGTTTCAGCGGTATAGTTGAAGGTGGGCATGGCTTCCGCCCATTTGGTGAAGTAATCGACGGCAACAATGATGTACTTATGGCCGTTCGCAGATGAGGGTCTACACTCCATGAAGTCGATGGCCCACTTACAAAAGGGACCAACGGTGATGACTGGGTGTAATGGGGCAGGTGGTGTCCGGGCCTTGGGGGCAAAAAGTTGGCAGTTATGGCAATGCTTGACCGTAGTGATGCAATCAGTGAAAAGTGTGGGCCAGAAGTAGCCGGCACAGACGACCTTTTGGGCAGTGGCCATCCCTAAAAAATGGCCACCACAGGCACCGCTATGACAATCATTAAGGACCTGTTCAGCTTCTTCGTGTGTGAGGCAACGACGAAGAATTGTGTCGACCCCTCATCTGTAAAGGACATCTCCTAGGAGGAGGTAGCGAGAGGCCTAGTGGCGGATACGACGACATCCATTACAAGTGACTGTGGGTCAGAACTTCTGCGTGCGTAGGTATAACAAGATATCACCATACCACGGGTCATCCGACGAGATAGTGAACAAGTGATTGTCGGGTAACTCATCGGAGATAGGTGGGGCCAGGAGAAAAGAAGGAAGATCAGTGATGAGCTGGGCAAGTGCAAGGGCTTTGGTCCTCTTAGGTGTTCGGAATGTGAGGTCATATTCCTGGAGGATAATTACCCATTTAGCCACACGACCTTGCAAAAGCCGCCAGTTTAAGAGATATACCATGGGGTTAGAGTCGGCGATGACTGTGGTATGACTAAGTAAAATGTAGTGTCACAATTTTTGGACGGAAAAGACCACTTCTAGGGCTAGTCTCTCCTCATATGGGTAACGTAGGGGTGGGCCGGACAAGGTCTAGCTGACGTAATAAATGACATGCTCTTGGTGTGAGGTGTCTTCTTGAACCAAGACTCCAGACACAGCATGGTCAGATGCCGAGACGTAGAGGATGAAGTCTTGAGAGAAATCCGGAGGGGAAATCAAGGGGGCTTGTGTGAGAGTTTTCTTGAGGGCTTCGAATGCAGCTTCTGCTTTCTCATCCCATACAAAGGGTATGTGGGTACGGAGTAGGTGCAAGAAACCATGAATGGTTTGGTGTAATCAGGAACGAAGCGTCGAAGGAAATTGGATCGCCCTTGCAAACTTTGGAGTTTCCGGAGTGTTCGAGGAGAGGGAAGGTCTAAGATGGCTTGGATTTTCAGGGGATCAACAGTAATTCCTGTCTGGGAAACAATGAAACCTAACAATCGGCTTGCTGGAATGCAAAAGATGCACTTGTATGGGTTCAAGCAGATCTGATATTTGCGACAACGCAGAAAAACTTGCCGAAGGTCGTTAAGGTAGTCTGATCGTTTTCGGGAACGAGTTGTAAGGTCATCAAGGTATACGAGCAGGATATGGACCAAATCGTGAAAGCAATAGGTCATGGCCCGCTGGAATGTGGCACTAGCATTTTTTTGGCCAAAAGTCATGACGTGATAGGCGAAGGTGCCCCATGGGGTAGTAAAGGCAGTTTTGTACTGGTCCTCCTTTCGGATTTGGATCTGATTGTATCCGGAGAAACCGTCCATGAACGAGAGGACTTCATGCCCCGCACATGCATCGATGAGCTGGTAAATAAATGGCGTGGGGAAATTGTCTTTGGGATAGGCACGGTTTAGGTCTCAGAAGTCAGTGCATACTCTAAGGGTGCCTTGTTTTTTGTTAACGGGAACAGGGTTTGAAACCCAGGTGGTATAAGCAATAGGATAAATGAATCCTGTTGTGCGAAGTTTCTCAATCTCTGTTTTGACAGGTGGGAGTTTTGAGGGATGAATGGGACGTTGTTTCTGACGAACTGGGGGTACATCAGGCCATGTGTCAATGTGGTGCTCTATAATGGTAGGGTCAAGACCAGGCATTTCGGTATAAGACCAGGCAAAGATATCACAGAATTCGTGGAAGAGTTTGTTGTAGTCCTCAATTTCTTGCTTACTGCAAGAGGCTCCTAAAGTGATGAGTTCGGGGGTGCCTCCTGGGGCAGTGATGTCAATTTGGATGACAGGTGAGATGTTGTCCATGTTGCCCTCTTCGAAGGCGTCAGGAGCAGGGATAGGGTCCTTGAACCAGTCGACCTTGGAGGGAAGGAAATCTTTGGATTCCACTGCAAATTGGGTAGCAGTGTTAGAGGAGGATTCATCTGGGAGAAAGTAGGAACGATGGTGCATATCATCCCAGGGGTAATCCGGGGCAGTAAGAGCTTCGAGAATCTCCTCGTCAGAACGGAATGTTTGTGTCGTCAGGTCGGTTGACGAGGTTATAGTGGTGAAAGAGATCATATAAATGGTATTAACCTCTTCAGAAGGAGAAGAGACCGGGGGGTGGATTTCCTCAATGGAAGAGACCGGGGGGTGGATCTCCTCGATGGAAGAGACTAGGGGGTGGATCTCCTCGATGGTAGGTGGTGCCGTCTCAAGATCCATGTTGTTCATCTCAAAGAGAGCTACTCTGTACTCAGAGAGATCGGGACAGTGATGTGAGTAATGCCCATAAACACTGCATAAGGCACAGGAGTGGTTAGTGCGCAGGGACTTGTCGCGAGGCGTAGGGGTTGGATCTAGATGGACAATCAGGATAGTGGGGTCGTCGTCAAGCAATTGCATGTATTCCTGTAAAGCCGGTAACTGAGGACATAGGTGAGTCACATGGCCCAACTCATCGCACAGCACGCATTTGGGAGGAGCACGAAACACAGGGGGGTTTTTTACTATCTTGGGAGGTGGGACAGCAGTGTAAGGTTGGGGGCCTCTGCCCCCAGTGTGTTTTGTAAGAGGAGTGTTGGGGGGGTCTATGGAGGATGACGGGGTCGCGATACCGGGAGGTGGTTGATTGGTAGTGACAATGGGTTGCACTGGTTGCAGGACGACATCTAGTGTCGGTGGACGAACGGGAGGCGACAGATACCAAACGGGTAATCCTAAGGTTAACCTAGGGAAGCTGAGGGTAGCCATGACCGGGGCGCTAACTACTCCTGAGGGAGGGAAGAGGAAAGGAATGGTATGGATGGGGGTAGCACCAATGTGACTAGGTACCATAGGGGGTTTAGGTAACAAGGGCGGTCTATTGGTAGGAGTTCCCGTGTTATGTGAGACGATGCATAGTTCAGACACTTCAGTGGCAGGTAACAGTGGTGGAATTGATTGGAAGGTCGAGGTCATTGGCACGTCTGAGTAAACTCCGGGCCCTATAGAAGAAACAAGTGAGGTGGTGACATCTGACACAGGTTGTTCAACCATGGGGAGAACATTTTCGGGTGCCGCGGGGGCATTGGGATCATGGTAGGTAAGTTGGTCAACCGTGACCATGCGTCCCTCATGGGGGAACATCATGATACGAAAGACGGTAGAAGCAACCACCCGCATGGCATACATGTAGCTGCGGCCAAGTAAAAGGTTATAATCAAGCTGTGCATTAATAACTTCGATGTTTATGAGGACAGTTTTTCCAGCCAACTAGATGGGGACGTTAGTTAATAGGCCTTGTGGTTGAGCCGAACGGCCGTCGTAGGATTGCAACGCAGTAGAGGACTGCTGGAGCGGGGGGGATCCCATTTTCTGCCAGATGGAGGTGGGCATGACACATGTAGAGGCACCTTCATCAATAATGCATCGATGGAGGACAAAATTCTGAATGGAAACAGAAACTTGGAATGCTAAATTGGAAGGCAGGTGGGGTTCGGATTGGTCCAAATCAAATGCCATTAACTTCGAATCGTTTGGATCGATAGCCCCAATGGCTAAGAGTAAAGTCTTGCGCTGCGAAGGGCGGTTTTTTAAGACTTCTAACGCAGACATGGCTATGGGAGATTGGGATAAGTCATCGACAATGTTGTAGTTTGACGCAACCCATACATTGGGGTTATTGTTGATACGGCAAAGTGGGAAACAAGGTGCTTTGGGAGCGCCATCTAGTGGAGGTGGTGGTATACGTAACGCCTGATCAGTGGGATGAGCATTAGTGGGTTTATCGATGGGAGGAGCTTCTGTGGTGGAGCCATATTGGTTCCGTCGAGTCTGGAGGTTGACCTCCTCAGAGGACATCATCAACAAGTGGTGGGTCCCTAAGTCAAACATGGGTTGATCAGGAGCAGCATAAGTGATTTGTTGGTGGGTAGGCGTGTTAGCTTGAGGGGGGGCCAACGGTTCAGTGTTCACTATGCCTTGGGTTGGTAAGGGGTTTTGCAACACCAAAGGTGGCTGCTGAGGTGGTGGGGTGTTTGGTGGTGCTTGAGGAGTCGCATGCCCTTGGCGGTGGGCATCTTCAGCCCAAAGTTGCTGAACTCGCTCCATGTGGGGGAAAAAATGTGTGTAGTGGCCATAGACCCCGCAAATAGAACAAGGATAGTTTGTTCGCAAATTGGGGTTTTTAGCCTGCTTGGGCGGGTGATCAGGGTTTTGGTTAGCAGGTGCCGCATTATTATTATCAGGGGGATTAGGGGGTTGACCAGCTTGGTTTGTAGGTTGGTTGTTCCCATGATTTCGGCCCCTGCCGCGGTTTTGTTGCCCCTGGTTACGTTGGTTGTTTTGGTTTTGCTGCGGGTTTTACTGGGCGTAAACTTGCCCTTGGGTAATAGGTGGATTCTGAGGTGACGCAGGTGATGGAGCAGGCTGCGGAGGTTGAGCTACTTGAGGGGGCTGCTGATAGTGCTGCGGAACGGGTTGTGGGTTTGTCGCAGGGGTTGGCCGTGGCAGGTAATAAACGGGTTGGGCTTGTGAATGCACAGGAGCTGGTGCAGCCTGCTGGTGGTAGTAGGGCTGAGGTGCGACCAGAGGGGCGTAAGCAGGAGTTGCATAACCAAAACACTGAGGTGGACATGAGGGTCCATGGGTATGGTGTTGTTGTGTCATGGGGGCATATGAGTTGGTGGTTCCAAGCTGTGAGGTAGCCCACAAAAAATCAGGGCCAGGAGTAGGACGTGCAATGGAAAATGGTTGAGGATGTGCGGAAACACGGCCAATGATGTCGTTGGTAGTGTGGGATGCCCTCGGTGCATCCTGCTGGGAGGAATTGCTGCGAGGGGCGTCAGGTATAATGGTATAGAGATAACCCGACTGGGCGTAAATGAGGTCGAATTCTTGGGCTTTCAGGATGGCCTCTTCTTCAGACTGGGGTCTTTCAGATGCTACGTCCTTTGCAATGATAGGGAGAAGGGATTTGAGGAACCCATCTAGGAATATCCGGTCATCTAACTTGATCTTGCATAAGCTACGGCATCGACGCCACTCATGAATGTGGTCTGTGATGTGGGTAGCCGTGTTTTGTCTGCACGATAGGAGGATCTCAATGCCCGCATCATAGCGGACAGGTAACTGGAAAAACTACAGGAAATTCGAGGCAAGGGAAGTAAAGGTGGCATGGGTTCCATGGGGTTGCTCGATATACCACTTGGAAGCTGAGCCAGTGAAGGTGCACTGTAATAAATGGAGGTGAATAGAGTCGTCTACTATGGAGTTGGAGGAACACCATAGATGGAAGGACATGATATGGTTTTGTGGGTCTTCACCTGCCTTGCCCTCGAACTTAGGGATGTCAGAGGGGAGCTTGGTGGGCATGTGAGGCCACGCAGGGTCATGTCAGATGGGGTCGTTGGTTAATCTGGCTAGGTCAGGCAGGTTGAGGCTAGCCATGAATGGCAAACTGGACAAAGGATGTGACACAGTAGTGGGTTGAACCAAGTTGGGGCCTATGCCCCCAAGTGGAGGGGTCATGTGAGGGAGGTTGCCCCCAAGTGGGGGAACTAAGGCGGTATAGGACGGTCCTGCACCACCATGGGTGGTATGAGTCACTAATGGAGTGGGAATAGGTATTCCTGTTGCAGGAATAGGTGCCATGAGTGGAACGGTAGATGGGGCCCTCGTGGAGGGCATACCCATAGCAGGTGTGGTAACTGGTATAGTGGTGGATGTGCCACCAACAGTCCCCACCAAGATGGGAGTGGGAGTCACGCCAGCCATGGGGCTAGTAGGGGCAGTGTAAAGGGGGTTCTTAGACTCTGGCTCAGAATTAGAGGTAAAATAAGGGGCGTCAATATCTGGTGACGGAGTCCTATGCCGCTGACGAGAGGAGTCAAGTGACAAGGCTCGAGATCTATGATGAGTGGTATCAAGTGAGCCGTACTGTGGGGGCTTGCCTCTGAGGCACCGAGAATGTCTTGAGGACTCAATGGTGACAGATGGAGTCAAGTCTCTGTGGCTGGAGGTGAGTAAAAACCAGCTCAAAAAAACCCTAATGCAACCGAGTGTGCAGAAGGAGAGCTCAAAAAATAGGGCACTCAGGCCAACAACAAACTCAAAACACCCACTGTAACAGCTATGCTACAATAAGTGGAGTGTCAACAGAAATGGTCAGAATACCAATAAGCAGCAGGTTTTCTAAAAATAAAAAATGGTGGACTCACTAGACCAAAAGGAGGTAAGGGAGCATGCAAACACCTAACTAAAAGTATTATGACTCAACCAAACATATCCTCTACAAGGTGATGAAATCCAAGTCAGACAATATGAATAGGAAATCCAAGTGGCTAAGGTATCCCCCTACCGGGAGGGACACCGGGTACTCAAACCTAGAAGAATGGCAACTAAGATACCTCGTTCATGACACGTCCAGAAAGGTAAATCTGCCGCTTGGTCCTTTAACCACAATACCCCTATACAAGGATATTCCGAGAACTGCAAAAGGTAGACCTTCAATTACTGAATGGAGTTCGGTATTCCACTCAGACCTCCGGAACCAATCTCACGACTTCAACCCTCCTAAGGGAGAGGCCCTCTGATAAACCGGTTGTGACCGTGTCAAAAAATACTAGGGGATTTTGGTTCCCTAATGGACAACAACTATGTCTCAAGTGTAAGTAACCGAGGGGTGTTATTGGAAGCCTATCCCCCCGATCCTACCTAACTACAAAATTCTTTTGTGTTCCCCAAGTCGGGTTAGAATGTTGGTTGAGTTAAGTAGTTTTTAATTCTCACTTGAATTAGGTGACAGATTGTGTGCTTGTGAAGTGATGAACCAAAAATAGAAGTTCCACACAGGGGGCCAGCTTTCTATCTAACATTGATATTGAATTTAAAAACTTATGCATGCAAAAAAAAATTGAATTAAACTGCTTAAAATAAATGCTGTAAAAGGGAACAGGAATAATGGTGCAGAAAAGGCTGTATGGAAGTAGGGCTACAGGTAAAACAGATGGCTGTGTAGATGCAAAAAAGATTGCAGCAAAGGTGGCTAGGGTCAAAAATAGAGAAAAGACAGAAATCAGGCCGCGAGTATGTGGCTAAATCGCGTGGTCAGACCGTGGGTTTAAGGAAAACGGGCGCGGGAAGGTCGCAGCTTTCTGGCTAACAGCGGCGGTCGAATCGCGGGTTTTAAGGAAACAAGCGCGGTCAAGCCGCAAGAAAGGGGACAACAGTCGCGGTTGGGTCGCAGCTAAGGTTTGGACAGGTGCGGTTGGGATGTGACTGTAAAAAGAAAAAACACGGTTTACGGCGGCCAAAAATGACAGCCGAAAGGAAAAATGGAAAATAAAATTGCAGAAAATAAACCAGCGGAGTCGCCAAAATTGTTGCTAGGGTTTTACCCCTAGCTTGTGCGAATGAGAACCTACTAAGGACAATTTATTCCTTAGTAGCAGTTCAATAATATGTGAAATAAAAGATGCTAAACAGTAATAAAAATTAATCTAAACATGTTCATGAAGCAAAACAGCAAAAAGTAAAGAATGATATTTTATTGATCTGACCTCCAATGTGGAGGTTGGTGAAGCCCGTTGTGCTAATCCGTGAGGTTGCTCCGAGCTCCAGCTGCTCCTTCTCTTTCTCCAATGGTGGAAATGGGCCAAAAGGGGCTCTCAATGGTGAAAGTAGCTCAATGGTGAGCTAGGGTTTCAAGAGCAATTTTGGCAGAGGCGGGATACTTGTGATTGTGGATGTGGAATGAGGGGTCTCCATCACTTATTTATAGTGGTGGAGTGCTGGCCTAGGGTTTTGGAAACCATGTGGTTTAGGGTTGCATGCAGGCCCATGGTTTTGGAAACCATGTGGTTTAGGGTTTTTTCCTCATTTTCCTCATTATTTTATATTTTTCTTCCTTTTTAGGGGATTTTTGCTATTTTTGGAGGAATTTTGGATATTTTTGGAGGAAAATAGCCTTTTTGAGGCTTTTTGATGTTTTTATGGCCTTTTGGATGCATTTTAGGCCTTTTGGAGGCTTTTTAGATGGTTTTATGGCCTTTTTGAGGGAAATATGGTAGGAAAATGGACAAATGAGCCATGTAGTGGGGTAGATGAGGTAGTGAACCTTTTTTGGGTGTTAACAGGCATGACTACATGACTCAAATACATAATAGAAACATCCCAGAATAAACATCGGGTTACAATACATAAGATACATAGAAGAATACATTCCGAAGTTACATATACATCAACACTCCCTCTTAACTAGGAAGGTATTCTTTCGACACAATTTTCAGCACTGGTCTTCTTCTCTGTATCATCTAGATCATCTCGTCTTCAAGTCATCTTTGTCTTCAAGTCATCTTTGTCTTCAAGTCATCATTAGATCTGGAACATCTCTCGATCTGGATCATCATAGAACATCATCACTGGATCTGGATCATCTCTCGATCTGGATCATCATAGAACATCATCACTGGATCTGGACCATCTCTCGATCTGGATCATCATCACTAGACTGGATCTGGATCATCACTTGATCTGGATCATCATCACTAGACTGGATCTGGATCATCACTCGATCTGGATCAACACGGGTGCTATCTCATGATTCTTCTCGTCATAGGAAGTTCTACAGAGCCAGCCCTTTTTCATGCTGGTTGTAGGCCTACCCTCATGTAGGTCTTCGCCCAGCACTTATATCTAACCTGCTCGTCAGAAAGGCATGCCCAGCACTCACATATGATCATGTAGTAAACTACAATCCCATCAGAAAGGCCTAGTACTCACATTAACCAGCATGATAGGACACACCTACTATCATCTGTGAAATGGATCAGGACTTACAACCACCAGCATGATAGGACATACCTACTATCATCTGTGGAAAGGAACAGTGCTCACATCCACCATCATGGTAGGACACACCTACTACCATCTGTGGAAAGGCTCAACACTTATAATCACCAGCATGGTAGGACACACCTACTACCATCTGTGAAAAGGCTCTGCACTTACAATTACCAATATGGTAGGACACACCTACTACCATCTATGAAAAGGCACTGCACTTGCAGTCACCAGCATGATAGGACACACCTACTATCATCTATGAAATGGCACAGCACTTACAGTCACCAGCATGATAGGACACACCTACTATCATCTATGAAATGGCACAGCACTTACAGTCACCAGCATGATAGGACACACCTACTATCATCTGTGACAAGGCTCGGCACTTACATCCATCCAGGCGGGAACACATCCTACTCATAATGATGGAAGGGCATGCACTCGTATCTGATCATGAGGGGAACACATCCCAACAATCATATCAGAATGGCCCCCAGTCCTCCTCGACTGAGCTACCTGGTAACTGACCAGGCGCCTCCATTCTCCTAGAGAATGGCAGTTGCCCTTACATCCGACCTGCTCGTCGGAATGGCCAACACTCACATCTGACATGGAAGGAACTTAATCCTTTAGCCATGAGTAGAATGGTTCAGCCCTTACATCTAATCAAGTGGGAACACATCCCTCTATCACATCAGAATGGCTACTCAGTTTTTACACTGAGTGATCTTGGTAACTGACCAGGTGCCTCCATTCCTAGAATGGCAACTGATCTTACATCTGTCCTGCTCGACAGAATGGCCAGCACTTATATCTGACATGGAAGGGAGCAACCCTCTCACCATGACAGAATGGATCAGCCCTTACATCTGACCTACTCGTCAGAATGGATATGGATCTCAGCACTCATATCTGACATGGAAGGAACCAATCCTCTCACCATGACAAAATGGCTCAGCCCTTACATCTGACCTGCTCGTCAGAATGGCTATGGATCTCAGCACTCATATCAGTCATGGAAGGAACCAATCCTCTCACCATGACGGAATGGCTCAGCCCTTATATCTGACCTACTCGTCAGAATGGCTATGGATCTCAGCACTTTCTCTGGGAGGAAGCCTCGATCTGCAGAACACCAAGTCTCTCTCTGAAGTACTTGAACTTCATCCTAGCCAATGGCTTAGTCAATACATCATCTATCTATTCCTCCGTCGCAACATACAGGAGCTTCACTGCTCCTCTCTGCACCATATCCCTGATATAGTGATACTTGATCTCGATATGCTTCGACCTGTCATGAAACACTGGATTCTCTGACAACTTCATGCAACTCTGGTTGTCACAATGTATAGAAGTAGCATCTAACTGGAGATCAAATATATCAGACAGTAGCTTCTGTAGCCATACTGCCTCACAACTAGCTAAACAAGCTGCGACATACTCTGCTTCAGCTGTACTCAGTGCCACATAGGATTTCTTCCTGCTAAACCAAGAGATCACACCTAATCCCATACTGAAGCAACATCCTGAAGTACTCTTCCTGTCGATGGCACTACCTGCCCAATCTGAATCAACATAACCTTCCAGGTTAATCTTCTGATTCGCATCGTACTTGAGCCCATAATAAATTGTACCCTTCAGGTACCTAGAATATGTTTTGCAGCAATCAAGTGAACACTTCTCGGATCTGTCAAGTATTGGATCAAAGTGTTCACAGCAACGCAAATATCTGGTCTCATGTTTGTCAGGTACATCAATGACCCAATCATCTGACGATACATCGTAGCATCAACTGACTCTGATGAAGCATCACTCAATAGCTTCAAGTTCGATGCCATAGGTGTGGCCATAGCCTTACAGTCCATCATCCCGAACCTCTTCAGGATCTCTACTACATACTTCCCTTGTCCAAGGAAGATTCCATCTGTACTCTGCCACACCTCCATACCTAGAACACTAGTGCATCGACACATAACAGAAACATCACTAGTCTTCCGCCTTCAACCTTGAAGCAAAGTTTGGAATCCACTTTACTCTCAGTAAATCCTAGAGTCATCAGTAATCTGCCCATCCTATCGTACCATGTCGAACCTTAGGATCTTCTGCAGTCACTCCCTCTGAAGAGAAGCATCATACTCCCTCTGTCTTTTGTACTCTATGCACTAAAACATTCTGTAATGAAGTGACAAGTAGTATCCATCTAGGATCATTGCATACCAAGATCCTCTATTTTGAAATTTGTTGGCACTAGGGCAGACCCGGGTTAACACTGTATACTTCGCACCAACAAACGACCCACTGTGTTGGCCCTTTCGGCAACAACCTGCGCGCAGGTTGCAGTCTCATTCGAAACAGCAATGGGGTGCCGCAGAATCAGGTTTCTGCATGCAAAGAGGGGGATTACTGTATCGTTGCCTTTCTCAACAGATTATTATTCAACTTTCTATTTACTT
>LPNX010391470.1:0-70584 GCA_001517045.1 Pseudotsuga menziesii
CGATCATTTTGATTTTTAAGATAGAGATATTCTTAACCTTAGTTGAGTGGAGTGTCTTCTCTTGATCAGCTATGTTTTAAAAAAAAATTATGCTTTACTTGCATTGAGTGGTGGTGTATGTAGCAACAAGGAATTATCGTAGCAATTACAGAATGACCTTAATAAAGATGTTCTACAGAATGATCGTAGCAATTATTGTATTTTTATGATTGTATATACCAATAAAGAATGATCTTAGCATTTATAGAATGATCCTAACAAGGATATTTTACACAAGGAACTTAGTAATTATTGTATTCTTATAATTGTATATATCAATATGGAATTAGTACCCTAGCAATTACATAATGACCCCAACAAGGATGTAGTATAGAATTACCTTAGAAATTTTTGTATTCTTATGATTGTATATACTAATAAGGAATTACTCTAAGAATTACATAATGACCCTAACAAGGATGTCATACAGAATGACCCTAGCAATTATTGTATTTTTATGATTGTATATACCAACAAGGAATTACCTTAGCAATTACAGAATGGATGTAATAAGCAAGTAATAAGCAAGTAGTATAGAATGACCCTGACTATTATTGTATTCTTATGATTGGATATACCAAGAAGGAATTTCTCTAGCAATTACAAAATGACCATGTAGTACAAAATGACCCTAGCAATTACAAAATGACCATGTAGTACATAATGACCCTACCAATTACATAATGGCCCTAGCAAGGGCCAAGGATGTAGTGCATAATGGCCCTAGCAATTATTGTATGGTCATGATTGTATACATTAAGAAGGAATTAGCCTAACCATTATAGAATAACCCTAAGAAGGATGTAGTATAGAACGACCCTAGCAATTATTGTATTCTTATGATTATTTATATTTTGGTTAAGATCTTTGCATCTCAACGATTATATTTTTATTTGACTTTTATCATTGGAGAAAATAAGGAAAACTTGCGTAAAGTATATTATTTGTCGTTTTTGCAAAGAATTTGACATAATGTCTCCACATTTTCTAATGGATAAACTAAAGGATCTAGGCATTCCATCCTTTGTGGTATAACTTGTGATGATCCTTTATGACTCCATCATTGGCAAGGTACATATGAGTATTAGCCTTGACTGTTAACTCAAGTAGTCATGTGACTAGATGTGAGATCTCTCCCTTGAAGTTAGGGAGGTCGCATTTTGGACTCTCTTGAACCCCTCAGGGTTAGGCCTTGTAATTAGGATGATGGTATTTGAAGGTACTTGAAAGTACTTGAAGGATTATAAGAAAGTACTTTGAAGGTTTTTTCATGGAAAAAGAGGTACATACAAGTGTTGGTTTGTTTGAGATGACTACAATATAGGAGTTAAATAGGTTACCCTCTTTCACTTACAATTTTTTTGGACTTTATATTGATGAGTTAAAAGAGATCATATTAAGTACCTTAGGTGCCACCCATCATTGCTTTCTCCTTAGGGTTTCCATTTACAATCTTTTATATGTAGGTGATATTATATTGATGTCTCATCTAGTAAGGGGTCTCCAAAGACAACTAGATTTTGAGATCTATCTTTTTTCCATACTCATGGGGTTTTTGGGTTAATTTGAAAAAATGAAAGCACATCTTTCAACATCTTCAAGCAAGAGGTGGCCCAAGTGATTCTCACCTATAGAGGTGAGAGAGTTGAGATGCTCATAACATATGTATATTTTGGGGTACTAATCTTGAACTAGGCTTTAGTTTAACACTTCAAGTATCGATTCATCAAACCGCAAGTAGGTACACTAGACTCTAGCTACCTTGCAATATGAGAGCTCCTGTTGATGCTATGAAGTGACATCTCTTGCTAGCATAATGGATGATCGCTTGTGGGGTGAATATACTTTCTCTCTTGACCTTCTCCTCCTTGTGGGACATGATGTGTGGATGTATGTACGTCATAACCATAGAGGGATATGCCTATCATGTGATGTTTTAGAATTGCTTCTATGACTATAAAATTTATCCATCATTTGGTACAAATTAGAGTTTGTTCTCAATGACTTTGCATTGAGATAGACCACCATATCCACAAGAGTGCAACACTTATCTATTTTGATTTCTAAAGCTTGAGATCGAGGAGCATTTTGTGTTCAAATGTTTCCTCCATTATAAGATTGGAGGGTGGTTGTACTGTCTCTTCAAGCATTAACTAATCTTACTCCTAACATTCATAGATTATGAACAATAGAGGTGTTTAGCCCCTTCCTTCCATAAAGTGTTTGAACTTTGCCAATGATTTGATAAATACAAATAGTCCAAAATTGCATGTGTTACACTAGTTGTTTCATTTTTCCAACTTGTCATACCATAATTATAAATAGACCCCTAATTAACAACTTAATATAAATATTTGTTCTACGAGGCATTACACCACTAATTAACAACTTAACATAGATGTATGTTCTACGAGGCATTACACCACTAATTAACAACTTAACATAGATGTTTGCTCTATGAGGCATTACGATTTGAAGGATACCATTGGTCTTACAACCAACATTTACTTTTCAAGACCTTAAATGTTAAAAATGTTCCCTTAATACAATGTTTCCTTCATGTTCTATTTGAATGAATAATTCTCTTTATGAATTTCTTGAAAGTTCTCCCTTTTTAATAAGCTAAATATTTTTGTTCTTATACGTTTTTAATCTTAAACTAAAATTTATTTATTTTATATAATTTTTAAAATCATATTTGCATCTTTTATATTATACTTCTTTCTTTATAATATGATTTAAACCTTATTATTATATAATCATAGTTATTTATTTTATGTAATTTTTAAAATTATATTTACATAGATTTTATATTATACTTCTTTCTTTATAATATGATTTAACCCTTATTATTATATAATCATATTATGATGTATAAATCAATGATTGTTATTATATTATACTCCTTTAAACCCATAAAATTCCTTACTTTAATATACATTGATATGTAAATTAAGTTCACATAATCTCCCAATGGAGAAAATAGAGGTACCTCGGCTCTAACCCTACATAAATGTACTTCTCGGTTTATCTCTTCATTCTTAGTACTTTGTATGTGGCATATAATATAGAGACAAAACCATATATCAATTTAATACCAGGATCATGTTTACTTTAAATGGTACATATTTGTTTTTTTTTTATTTTAATTTTATATTAATAAATATAGTAGAAAAATTGAATGCTCAGCATAGGTTTTGTTTTTCAAATGTGGTTCACCATTTGTTAAAGTTGGGTGGAGAGGGTAATATTCATTCCTCCCAACCACCCAAACTACATCCATTTGATAAAGTGCTCAGCATAGGTTTATAGATTAAAATGTATCATAAGAGTCAGTATAATACATAGTTTTTTAGACTTCATGTTTTCAGAATAATCTATAACCTTTAAAATATTATAGACAACATGTAATTAAAAATATATAAAGGTTAGCACAGAAGTTTTATAAAGGTTAAAAAAAATATGCTCAATCAAACCAACCTTAATATCCAAAATTTCATAAATTAATTGTAACTATGTCAAATCAATCAAACAAAACTTCATAAACAATTTATAACTATGCCAGATTAAATGGTTTTGAATGTTTTTTTTCGTTAGTTTTAGTTATTATATTTTTCTGAACTGTTCAGTCCACTGTATTGTTATGGAACAGCCACTTGTTGTACGGAAGAGGTGTATTTTACAGCCCAGTAGGGGAGAGATGTGCAACTCCTTCAATGTTTATTGCACCGAAGAGGTGCATTCTACAGCCCAGTTAAAAAGAGATGTGTAATTCCTTCCGTGCTTATCACACGTGTCATTTATAAAAAAATAATAAATATTATTAAAAATAAGAAGTGGGCTTAAATTAAATTTAAAATATTTAGAATTGCATATATATTTAAAACAGAATAAATTAGATAAATTAAAACCATAAACATTGAATTACAAATTTCTTCAACATTTCCACTCTAAAAAAGAGTCTACAATTTGAGAGATTCTCCGTGCTTGATTTTAGATTTTAGATAGATCTATGCCCATGTAGATATCCAGTTCTTAATAGATGGATGGATGCTCATGTAGATCACCTTTTAGATTGTAGATGGATCTATGCTCATGTAGATATTGAGTTCCATGCTTATCATAGAGATGACACTTGTCCTTTATAAAAAATAAAAAATATTATTAAAAATAAGAGGTGGGCTTAGATTAAATTTAAAATATTTAGAATCGCATATATAAAACAACATAAATTAAAACCATAAACATTGAATTACACATTTTTTTCAACATTTCCACTCTAAAAAAGGTTTATAATTTGAGAGATATGATTCCTGGATGCTTGGTAAATCTCTTTTTAGATCTATCTATGCTCTGTAGATATTCAGTTTTTAATGGTGTTTTTTTTTTCTGTAAAAATGCTTTTGTCTTTTTTTTTCCTTTTTCATTTTTTTAATCAAACTTTTAATAAAAAGCAAAAACGCTAACACCAAAATAATTATTTGAACTTGACTGGAGTAGTCAAGGACAGATGAATGATACGACCATACTTCTGGTGGAATCGTGGAAACAAACGATTCCTGAGACAGAGGTGATACGTCCAAAGTTTCATTGGGTTCCATAATCGTCATCAAGATTCACGGTCAATGAGTACACGATTGAAATGACAGGGCAGCTAAATGCTTCAATTCTTTATTTTTCAGGTAATTTCCAAAGAATCATGTCCTTCTGGAATTGAGTTGAGTTGTTCGGTCGACAAAATGTGCAGTTGGCCGATCCATCTACTACTGGTTACGAATCACGAGGTTCTCGCTGTTATCGTATATCTCGTGTGTCCTCTTAAACTATTCATATTCTTAACTGCATGCCTGCATTCTTTGTTGTGAAAAATGTTATCATTGAGGTCTAGAGATTGTTTGGGAGGAGAACACTGCTAACAATATTTAATATGCAGTAGAGAATTTAATGCTGTTCCGGTAGTACTGTAGGTTATTGGATCTCAATTTGTTTGAGATTCAACTGTCCACAGTGTTGTCTCTGCAGCATTTAAGTCTTTGTTGCATGTAAAATATTTTTAGCGGGTGAACACTATACACAATGTGACACACCAATAAAATTTTGGTTGGTGAAATGTGTATATGTTGTTGGATCTGAAGTCATTTAAATTTTGGTTAGTATAGTGTATATGTTGTTGGATTTGAAGTTATTTAAATTTAATATTTCAGTTTCATTTTTGTTTATTTGGAGGATATTATCTTTTATTAAACATTTCAGTGTCATGGTGAATGTTGATAGACACAATCAACCACTTAGTTTTGTGAAGATAGCTTGTTGTTAAACAAAAGCTAAAATATATAATTTTATATACATTATTCATATCAAATTGTTAAAAGGTAATATAAACACAAAACAAATACTATTTAATAAACAAAACAAGAAACAATTCTTTTCACCATACTTATAACCAATTCTGAATCGCCAAAAACCTGCAAATGTTTACATCCCAATTCTAGTGCTTTTCTTTATACCTAAACATAGCTTCAAACTCTGGTGCATGCAAACTTTAGATGGAAAGCAAATTGATAAGGCCTACAGGTGAATAGAGCATTATACAGGCACCACTAGTGGTGCCTTCCCAAGAAGAGGCTCCATCAAATTGCAAACTACTAATTATTATTTTAATCGTGGTTTTTTTTGGGGCAAGTGCATTCTTATTCTCTTATGTGAAGAAAGCACTGATATGAAAACACAAAAACAAATTGTTATCTGTTTCTTTAAAGGCCACCCTTTAACTGAACCTTGTTTAAATCTTAATCCAAATCAAGATTTATTTAAGCATAACAAAATATAATGATCACTAAATGAATTTCTAATGTATACTTGTTACACTTGAGTTAATCTTGTTGATTTGTTCTTAAGCAAATCCAAAATCTAAAATAATATGTAAATAAACATAACTGTTGACATAATTAAAAGTTAATGTTATTAATGCTTTCAGATAGACATGTTTGAAGCTTGTGGAGTAGTGTGGTGAATTATGAATCCTTCACACCCTATCCCTTGAAAAAGTGCTGCACATCGAAAAGTTCCATAATTCCCCACAGGACTCCACGCGGTTCAAATAATTAAAAGTTGTTCAAAACAGTTTGACGGCTGGGTAAATCTCTCTTTCTCACACTTTTATTCATAAAACATTGTTCTGTAATCCATTTTGTGTCTAATTTATTAGCTGAAATTTCACCATGATTCCAAAGAATTGAACGAGTCTTTTCTGAATGCCAAAAGGACAGACTGTATAATTTTGACCGTAATCGGCAGCTAAAGGTCGGGCGACTCGGCGAGTCGGGACTCGGGCCCCATGAGATCTCTTATTGATCTGGCGGATCTCCGAATTATTTGGTGTTCTTCGCGATGTGAGTACGGATTTCGAACGTACTGTACTCTGACAGACTTGCCCTCACGGATAGTACGGAATCCATATACTCGTGTGCTCTGCTAAAGTTCGGTAGGTGTCTGACGCCTACTTATATGACAGCTGGTCCTTGGCTAAATTAGCTGGCAACGAAAATTTGCTCAACGTGGACGATGGAAGGACCGTCTTTTCATATTTTTTTTAAGTTAGCCATCGCAAGCACATTAAATGCAAAAGTTAGAAGCCGTGTGTAAAGTGTGGGCTGTATGTATATATTAGGGCCCTTTTAATGACCTTAGAATTTAGGACCCACTCCCTTTGAGAGAATGTGATCTGGTACATCTTTGTAGGGTCGTGGTCCTTGGCCCTGGACATGGCAAATTGGCAATGCATTTTATATACTTTTGATGGAAGTTTCTATAGAGCAAAATGTCGGTGCTGAATGCCCAAAGTTTCAAAAGGTAGAATATAGTTGTGATTGTGTACGGATAAAAATTTCTAAGAAGGCAAATATTGCTTTTAGTGGGCACCACAATTGAAACAAATATTTATAAGCTCTGAGTGGATGAAAACTAAGAAGGTGTACACATAAATTCCCATGTGTGTCACAAAGTTGTTGGTCACACTTCAAATAGAATAGTGCGGGTTGAGAGAGTATTGACAAAAAAATGTTTAATGAGAGGTTGCCTATGCATGTGTAGCTTCTCATTAGATGGTCCAAAGTTAGGGAAATGTGGGTCAATTGATAAAGAAATATGAAGAAAAAAAGGATGGTTCAAAGATAGGGAAAGGTGGGTCAACTGATAAAGAAATATGAAGAAAAAAAGGAATATAGATAAGAATTTAATAGATATCAACTTTGAGTTGTTAGAATAATATTTATATTGATATATGATTGGATGATGTATTGATGGTTTTTTTTTAAATATTGTAGACTTCAATCTTTGTTAGGTGTTTTTTTTTCTCTAAAAATAACTATACTTTATTATCGTATGTGTAAGATTTTCTGCACATAGTGAGGCAATCCTCGTTAGGTTGTGAAGATTACAATCAAATTGTTTCTCTTTGAAAAGGAAAAATTTATCGAGAATCTACCTACTTTTTTGGTTTTGTAGTTTTTAATATATATTTGTTTTACTTGGTATAATTTTTTTATACGTTTTTGTAAAATTAGATTAAAAATATAGCATGAAATCGAAAATAAGAAAATGATATATCATTAGATTGAAGATTCAATGATGAATATATAGGTATCAAACTTATCACCTTCCATGGAAGAAATGAAAGGATTTCAACTCTTAGAGGTTGCAGCTATATGAAAATCTGCAAAATGGAAAAGGATTCTTGAAAATCTGCAAAACAAAGAATAGAAGTTGAGGTAAAGAGCTTCTTATCCATTCTAAAAATACAAAAAATACAAAAAATAATACGTACAAGAAACTAAAATCATACCATGCAAGATTAAAAAACTAAATTGAGATAAAGAACCTGTTTTCTAGCCTTAACAAACTGAAAAATACACATAAAAATAAAATTATAACCTACCCTACCAAACCAGAGAAAAAGACCAAGTGAAATAGGGAGGGATAAATTGGTAAAAACAATCCATGATACCCACATGAGAATAAATCCCATCAATGAAAATTTAGACACTCTAAGATAGCTATACATTCCAAACAATGCATGACAGAGAGTATTAGTGCTATGGACGTGAAGACAATGAAGCTTTATTGGATACCATTGATCACCAACAGGGCCAATGATGTATATGAAATGACATGGCCAAATAATTTTGAAGCGTGACATCATTATTTATATTGTATTTTATTTTCATGATGTCTTTTGTGTGACTTTGTCATTTGGTATGTGACAAAAAATAAATAATTCTAATCATCTCGATTTCCATGAGCGAATTTCTTAATTTAGATGACTAAATGTACGGCTACAAAATGGATAATGCATATCTCCAATTCCATGATATATATAGTCTTAACCTAAGTTCATTGAAGTGTAGTACTAGTTATGCTTTATAAAACTATTCACGTTTTAATCGCGTTTTAATTGCATTTTTTTTCAAAGAAAAAAATCTCGTAACTTTATTATCAAATTACATTCATCAAATAGTCCATTATCTTTTTAAATAAAGATCAATGTCTATTTCCTCAATTCATCAGCATATACATGCTTAAATACAAAGAGATAATAATTGATTTAAAAAATCAAATTATATCCACTCGAAAAATCATTCATATAACACCACAATCATGATGGATATACAAATAAAACAGAAAGAAGTAAAGTAAATATGAATATTAATCATATCAACTAGGCTTAACCAGACTTTATAAAATACTCTATCATCTAAACCAGTCTATCTCCAATAGAGATCTATTTTTTTATAAACTGATAAATTCATCTTAAATCATCATATTTCCAAATCTGAACTCTATCCAAAACCTGTCATCAAAAAGTCTGTCATTAAAAACAGTCATCAAAAACTGTCCAAAAACCAATCATCAACAGAGTCACATAGTATCATAAACTGTCAACACACCATATGTCCAAAAATGACAAGAACAGATCATAAAAACTTTCCCAATATCCAGAAAAACTTAATCAAAACATTAAAACTGCCATGAAACCCCCCCCCCCAAACTTAATCTAAACTTCAGAGTGAAAAATCTGAAATGTCTCATAAGTTTCAGAACCTCTATACTCCATAATTTTCCAATATCCCTCCAGCACATTAGCACCTGCATTAGCTAAAGCATCAGCCTTAGTATTCCTTTCGCGATAAATGTGCTTGTATTCAACTTTAACCAGTAAGTTAGAAATTCTAATCACCTCATGAAGTATCTGAGTAAGAAGAATATTATTAATTCAAACTTACCGGATATCCAATTGATCACCAGCTGTGAGTCCCCAAAAACTTGCAAAGATTGAACCCCTTGCTTTAAAGCCAATGTGGTAAGCAATTTTAAAGCTAGGAGCTCAGCAAAGTTGTTGGTACCCAAACCCAAACCAGCTGAAAAAAGTGAAGAAGTGTTGATCAGATAAATACAATATACCACCAGCCCCACAAATCTAAGGTACTCCTGCTGCCAAACCATCAAAATATCCGCAAGCAGATTCTTTGTCAATTTGCTCATTGACAACCATTTTTATATTCAATACTCTGTTATCCAAAGGATAAGCATGCATTAAACCCAAACTTAAAGAAGTGACAACAACAGTCTTAGGTTGTATATCTTCAAAACAGCATTGATTCCGGGCCTTCCAAATGAACCAAGATACAATAGCAGGTAAAGACCTATACCTAGCCTCAGCATGCATAATCCAATTCTTAACACATTCTAAGACTGTATTTCCAATTCAGAAATTATTATAACTTAGTTTGTTTTCAATTTCTGACCAAACCCTCTTTGTGAAAGAACATTCAAAACCAATATGATGATTACTTTCAGCTTCCATTTTACATAGATAGCACCAGCCCGGTCCTTCTCTGCCTTTTCTACAAATTGCGTTTTAATCGCATGCACTAGTGTATATGTCACCTAGAATTTATTGAACCGTTATAGGAGGAGGAGGCACCTTGTAGTGCAATATTTAATGATGCGGCTACAAGGATACCATCTATTAGATTGAGAGTTGGATCAAATCCAATGCATGGTATTCCTGCAATTGCAGTATTATCCTGCACTGCGGGGTGCTTATTGCATATCTTCTTATGATGGGTTATATTTTGGTTAAGATCTTTCTCACAATTTTTAACATATACCATTTTAGTTTGTTAGATACCAAGGGATTGAGGCTTGTAACACACCTAAAAATCATACATATAAGAAAAAAAGTTACATGTGTTAGTTTTACATTTATCTTAGCAGCATCTTATGTTAAATTTACTATCGGCTCTAATGTCCATTGTTCTGCTGCTTATGACAGGGTTACTAATCTTTAAGATGGCCAGTTCCTCGTGAAAATTTCAGCCATACTCCTTCAGGTGATGTACTTTGATTAATTGTTTTTGCAATTTAATTAATTTGTTTTAAAGGTTTAACCTTGACATAGTTATATTATGTGTGTTAGACCTGCCCTAAGCATGAAAAGCCCGGGGTTTGTAAAGTGTGGTTTTCCATACGGTTATCTCTTACCATGAATAAAAAAAGGGTTTTACCTAAATGTGTTTGGCATGTAACCACATGTTTTTGTCTTTAATGAAACATTTCATGGTTCTACATATGTTGGTTTGAAGCATCTATTTACAGTCCTTTAAGCGCATGAGCAGATACTATCTTAGCCCTGGTTTATACTACAAGGTTCTATGATATGTTGTAATAAGGTACTGAGTTTTATTAAGGTTTAAGAATTCAACCCTGGCCCTATGTTATGAATTAAAATCATTCCATAAAACCTTAGCCCAACCCCGCTAAGGTATTTGGCAAACATAGAAGGGTAACATTTCATAAATGGGTATGGATCTGGCCACAACCCACGGTGGCATTGGGCCTCCACCCAACCCTGTGGAAGTTTTTAACAAAAGCATACAATATAAGGTATAAAGTAAGGCCTATGATGTAAGGTATGGTTTTATGCACAACGTGGTTGACATGTTACAAGGTTGTAATGAATATACGACGGGAAACCAAAGTATAGGTTATGGTTTGGCTTTCGAAAGAAATCCATGATTGCATTCGCAATGATTTATTTGTAATGATTTCTAGAAAATTATTAAATTCGTCCTCCAGTTCACATTAAACTTGTCCTGGCTGCAAGTTGGCAGCGCAACCAGGACTGACAAGGCATTATGGGATGCGATCCATGCCCTACACGTGGAGGGTGAGATTCACTTGATGTTTGAAAAGGGTTTTTGATGGTCATTACTCAGTCCTAAACCTCATTTGGGTATGCTAGTGTTCGGAGGCCATGTGCTGTCAAGCTCTGCAATTGTTCTGGTTTGTTTGCGTTTATGGTGTGTAAAGTTGCACCCTTAATTTGTCAATGTCCTTTGTGTGAGGTAACTCTGTTGATGGCTATCTCGACCAACTCTTCGTTGTTACAGAGCTTCTACGAGCCAGTCTAGTTTCCCAATCATGTGTTTAGCATATTCTCGGCAGGTGAGTAAGCCCAATACTGCAAAATCTTTTCACTCATTTGTCTAACTGTGGTATAAAAACGATACTGACGGTTTTAAGGGTTGAAAGGCAGGTTATGGAGAGATAAGGGAGCTTTGAGGAGCAAACCCCTGACTCTCATCATCAACACACCCAGGTATACCTCTTCTGTAGGCTTAAATCATGTTTCTTTGATTTATTAAGGATGAACTAGTTACTAACAGAGCTAGGGTTTACTTTGCATGATTTTGGCATTGGAGAGGAAGCAACAAGGTCACCTCCTCCCTGGACCGCGTTACCAAACGCTTGTGTAAGTTACTCTAGCCATGCTTTGTCTAGTTCGTGTACGCTTTTACTGTTTCATTTAATAAAACCCCATACTAAACCCCCTCCCTACAAGTTGGCAGGTATCGCAGGGTGAGACTTCGAGAAATGCGAAGAAAGATAAGTGTTTTTATTTTTATTTTTAGAACTTGAGCTAGTTAATGCTTGCAATGGAAAAACCCCTTTTTGGTATTGTAATGGCTTTAATCCATTACTGGCACTATAATAATTCGATACAGTCTTTTGTTTGAAAAGAAGAATATAGTGGAAGCCATTAAATAATGGACTTATAGCCACTCAATATTAATGTAATATTTTTGCATTAACAAAATAGTTTGGAAGCCGACCTTGGCTAGGTCTTTAACCAATACTATGTGAAATTAAATGTATTGTTTATTTAGGTTGTAATAAACCCTATGTTTCCATCGTAGATGGTCTAACAGCCGTGAATAGGGAATATTAAGTTATGTTTTAATTCGACTCTTTAATTAGTTTGTAGAGAATGTTATGGATGAGTTTTTGTGATGGTAGCTTTGTGGAAGGATTTATAGTCATTTAAATTCTTGTTTTTAGTTACTCAACTCATAACCTCTGTGGATCTTCCGCTATGTATGACTCGTTGTTTATGATTTGTCTATGATAGAAAATTTATAGCGACAGCCATGTTGCATGGACTTATAGTCGTGTTACGATTTTTTATTATGTTCCTCAATGTTTTAAATGGTTTTGATCCCAAGTAGTTACGGGATTTGATCCTGAAACCTCGGTAGGAGGTGGGATATTTTTAAACTGAGAATACGAGGCTCTGCCTCTATGTTGATTGTATTTAAATTAAACTGTACGTTATTCTTTTTAAAAAGTTACAGTTGGAATATTAAATACATTGTTTGGCAACCACGATGGAGTTTTGGACCTATGCTAAATCCTCTCTCGTAATGAGTAAATGTGATAGTTTGTGTATCAATTAGATTTGGATAGATTTCATGTTGTTTATTTCTTGTTAAAGGATTGTAACATCGATCTGATAATTATAATTTTGAAAGGGATTTGATCCCGTGACTTCTATATAGTCTAAGGTGTTGATGGTTTTAATATAAGCGACCCTTCAGATCTAGTGTAAAGTATGAGATCTGATTAAAATAAAACTAAGGATCTTCGATCCATAAGCTTGTTCTTCACAAGGTTGTAATGTTAAGGGAATAATGGTATTCTAGGATACGTGTAAATAAGGGATCTGTTTGTAAACATGGTTTGATATAATGTTATCTAGATTCTAGTTTGAAAATGAAATCTATATTGTCTTATTATAGTATTTCCTATGTAAATCCTCATGATATTTCTCCATGCCTTTTCCTGTACAGATATTTATTCGATACTTAATACTTAATTAATTCTTGTCATAATACTATGATTATTATTTAAAGGGATTCATGTCTATAGTTAAACTATAAGCTACAAATCTATATACTAATATTATTTAATCTGACATTAGTGGTTTATGTAGTGAACTTAGATAAACGTTGCATAAATTGGACTCATTCACTTACATAGAAAGAATGGATATATGTTCTTATAACCATACGTTGTTTAACCGGCCACTAAATTAACTTTAAAAATACAGAGTAAGAAGATATCTGGAAAATGATGCATCTAGGGAATATGCAGTCAAATACAGTTATTTTTGTGCGTATTAGAGCTAAACGAATTTACTGTGCATAGTAGTTACAAGTATAATAGCAATAAATTAATCAATAACACTTAGAATTTAGAAACTACAAATCTAGGAAAATATATTCTGTAGAATTAAAATGTAAATTAGAAACCTCACAGCAATGCTTTGGGAAAACAAGAGTGGGTATGCTGTTCCTCCCAACCAACTCCCAGAGTAGCCAAGCTACTTGCTCCCGAACCCTCGAGCCTATTCGTTGAACCACAAGAGAAAAACCTTAATGCACAATCTATTTCATTTCACATATGTTTAATCCTTGTCCAATGCTAGCCTCCTGCTGCTTATGGACATACTAATTTATAGTATTTTTCCTAGGACTTGGTCATTTATGAGCCTCCTGCTCTTTAGCACTCAACTAGGAGTTGTGACCTTATTTTTGGGGATCATGCCTCCTCCATCCTGAGTTCTCACTCAGTGGTTTTTGCCACTTGTCTTTTTCCTCTTGTGGGTCAACAAACACTCTTCACTAGCTATATCCACTCATGTCCCCCTTCAACGCATTTTATTAAATAAAATTGTTTTGCTTACAAAATGTTTTGTTCTTGACTTTTCTGTCAAAAATAATAAAATAATAATAAATCATATCCAACGGAATTAATAATAATAATTAATTTTGCTGGTGTTACATGCACCTCCCCTTAGAAGATAACATCCTCCTCGGTGTTATAATTTTGTTTCAGTCTTCCATTACATCTTCTTGGAACAAGTCTGAATATGCCTCCCGCATATTACTTTCCAGCTCCCAAGTAGCTTCTTTCGGACTAAGGTGCTTCCATTGCACCTTGACTTGTCCGATGGTACGGTTCCGAAGTAAAATTTCTCTCCTGTCGAGAAAGTGCTCCAGCCCCACTTGGAACTCTCCTTTGGGCTCCACCTGGATTACATTCCAATAAATCACATGAGAATGGTCATGAATTTATATTTTCAATATGGAAACATGAAATACATTATGAACTTTAATATTTGGTGGTAGGGCTAAATGGTACGTGACCGACCCCACCTTAGCTAAAATTTCGAATGGCTCATAATACCTGGCACCAGTTTTGAATAATTGCCCAGTATCAAAGAGATTTTCTTGGGCTTTACCTTCATATATACATGATCACCCATTGGGAACTCTCTAGGAGTTTTTTTTAGATCAGCATCGCTTTTCTTCCTGTCCTGGGCAGCTTTCAAATTTTGTTGTACCTGTTTCATGGTTATCTCTAATTATTTTAATAAATATGTCCTAGCATTAATCTATCAACAGGGATACTCCATGATATTGGAGTATTACATTTATGCCCATATAATATTTCCAATGGACTCATACCTGCAGAAACTTGGAAATTATTATTATAAGCAAATTCTGCTAAGTGTAGGTACTCTTCGCACTTACCTGGTTTGCCATAACATACATTCTTAGCATGTCTTCTAAGACTTGATTTATTCTTTCAGTATGGCCATCCGTTTATGGATGATATGCAGTACTGAAGTTTAACTGTGTACCCAAACCTTTAAACAAGGATTTCCGAAATTTACCTGTAAACTTTGCGTCTTTGTCTCAGACTATTACCTTCGGCATGCCATGTAGCCTGAATATTTCTTTCATGAAGATATCTGCAATATTAGTAGCTTTGTAGGTAGATTTAACAAGTATAAAATGAGTCTCTTTACCTAATTTGTCAACCACAACCATGATGGAATCATGTTGTCTAAAATTCTTGGGCAGATCGGTGATGAAATCCATATTGATTGTATCCCACTTCCATTCTAGAATGGGTAGTGGCTACAACAATCCTGCGGGATGTTGATGCTCTACTTTACCTTGCTAACATTCAAGGCAGCGAGCTAAGTATTCAACCACCTCTTTCTTCATATTTGGCCAAAAGAAATATTTTCTAATCATAGTAATCATTTTTTGATAACCCAGATGCCCTGTATATGGTCTTTTATGTGGTTCATCCATGACTGTAAGTTTAATTTTGGTGATGTTTGGTATGCACAACCTGCTTTGATGCAGCGATGGTCATTGTTTGTCTAGGCTGAAATTTGTTTTGACTTGATTTTGTTCATTTTTAGCAGTCTTTTCTTTTAACAAATGATATTCTTTATCAAAATTTCCAGCGCTTGGAATCTGATTTTCCAAATCATATTCATAGTTGTTGCTTGCAAACAATAAATTCGCGTGACGACTTAGAGTGTCGGCCACTTTATTTTATTTTCCTTTAATATGTTTTATTTCGATGTCATACTCACTTAGAAAGGACATCCATATGGCTTGTCTTGCGTTCAAATTATGTTGATCAAATAAATATTTAAGGCTTATGTTGTCTGACATAAGTAAAACTTTTCTTCCAATCAAATAATGTTGCCACATTTTCAAGGCGTGAATTATAGAAGGAAGTTCTAAATCATGTGTCACATAGTTTTTCTCATGATCTTTTAGTTATCTGGATTCATAAACCACAACATAATTGTCTTGTAATAAGACTCCACCCAACCCTTCATTACAAGCATCGGTACATACGACGAAATCCTTGAATGGATCAACAATCTTTAAGATTGGGGCGGTAGTTAATAAGTGTTTTAGTTTGTTAAAAATTTATATGCATTTTTTAGTCCACTCGAACTTTTTACCTTTCTTTTGTAAGGAGGTTATGGGGTAGGCAATCTTACAGAAGCCTTCAATGAACTTCCAGTAGTATCTGGTAATCCCCATAAATGATCTGATATCAAATACACTCTTAGGAACCGACCATTCCATGATGGTCTTTACTTTTTTTGGATCGAATGAGATTCCATCCTTGGACACTACGTGTCTGAGGTACTGAATCTTATCTATAAAGAAGTCGCACTTACTGAATTTTGCGTAAAGTTGTTGTTATCTTAGTACTTACAAAATGTTCTTCATGTTCTTGTTCATTCTTAGAGTAGATTAGTATGTCGTCAATGAAGACAACCACAAAATTATCTAGATAGTTACTTAATACGTTGTTCATTAAACACATGAACGCAACAGGTGTGTTTGTCAACCCAAAAGGCATTACGAAAAACTCATAGTGACCGTAATGCATCCTAAATGCTATTTTAAATATATCTTCATCTTTTATTCGCACTTGATGATAACCTAACCTTAAGTCTATCTTCGAAAAGATAGTTTCTCTGCGGAATTGATCAAATAGATCATATATCCGGGGAAGTGGGTATTGGTTCTTAATACTCATCTTATTTAATTGCCTATAATCTATACATAATCTTAGTGTTCCGTCCTTCTTTTTCATGAACAAGACCAGTTCTCCCCAAGGAGAGATACTTGGTTGAATGTAATTTTTATGGATTAGTTCTTATAGTTATAATTTTAGTTCTGTGAATTCTATTATATTCATTTGATATGGAGATTTTGATGCTAGTACCGCTCGAGGTATCAGATCGATTCTGAAGTCTATATCTCTTTTTGGAGGAAGTCCGAGGACTGACTTATTCCTAAAAGATATCTTCGGACTCCTTCAAAACTAGTATGTCTTCCAGTTTAGGTTTATTATCATTTTCCTTATCATTCATTATATAAACTATGAATACTTTACATCCTTTTCTTACTGACCTTTTCATTTGCGAAGCAGATATTTCTCTTATGGTTATCTTCCTAGGAATTCCTTTCACTTTTATATTATTCCCATTATTGTCAATACATGTAAATGTTTTATCGAAATAGTTTAGCATAACTTTATGCTCCTCTAACCAATCCATTCCTATTAATAATTCATAGGATCCTAAAGGCAACACATTTACATTAACATGCGTAAGGAAATCATTCATCATTAACTTACAATTTCTAACAAGACTAGTAACTTTTCGTACCAAAGAGGATTTATCATCGGCACATAGAAATGGATTTTATATTCTATGAACTATACCCTTTATGGACGCTTACCTATGAGAGCTGGAATTCTTTGCTTATAGCCGAAAGGTCATAGGCAACTGGTCATTGGGATTGATAATACCTCACAGATATGCCGATATCCATGAGTCAGGGAGTTTGCATATGTTAAATTCAAATAAGGAAGGATCTTTTAGTTAAGTACTCCCAACCCTTAGATCAATTAACAAGGAGCAACTAATCTTATTGATATAATGGCTATCTGTACGTATTTGCTTCAATGAAAATATTCAACTCACTCAATTACAGTACTTGATTAAGACCATCCAGGTGGTGCAATAACTGGTTTTTATACACTCGATATGAAATCCAAGTATTTCCAGCATAAAGGTACCCTCATTCCTAAGCATAGCCCATAGCAGCACAACACCCTACAAGAAGCCATACATAGACGCACCCCAAGCCTACCTCTATGAAACCATATATTCTAACTCTACCTCAACCTCTACTCTATACCGCTATTGAACACATGGTCCTACCTAACTTACGTATATGCAACACAGGGTTCCTACCTCACTTACATCTACGAAGCACAAAAAGGAAGGAGGTTTTCTACCTTGATCGGTGCACGCAATGACGATGTGTTACATATGTTTATATACATTTTTAGGATCATAAAAAAAAGAAGGAATGGTCCTTAGAGAGGGGACAAAGTATTCAGGGGGGGATGGAGAAATAAGCATGCTATCATCAGTTGATTATGCACGGTTGGGTCATTAGATATACAATATAATAACTTAATCATTACTAGGAATATGACTAGTGTCAGAGGTACTTATTTGCATTCAGTATTTGTTGGTATGGTTCTTTTCACTTGCTGGTTGAATCAACCCCTGGCTTGCAGAATAAACACAACACTGGCTAGGAACAGAAACAACAGCTGGTCAAAGAACTCCGCTTATTGCGCTTGCTCTTCAACTTTGATATAGCTCCTATACACCTGTTGCCTTCTAGATTTGATCTTGCCACATTACTTGAGTATCTTTTAGGTAGTTGAAATTATTCCCCCCCCCCCCCCCCGTCCCAGAGGTGGTGTATGCAAAGTTGTCATGATATAGAGAGGAAGGTAGATTTTGTTGTCACTTTAGTATATAGTTGATGTTAGCTGGTAGTCACCAAGGGGGTACATATTATGTCGTCGTATGCGAAGGTGTGCTTCTTGCCAGTTTCATTCCCCATCCTATATTACCCAGTACACCATTCAGTATGCATTCTCTATATAATACCCGCTACTACATTCTCGCACTCCCCCATTCCCATTCCCACATTCAGTTGGCCCAATCCACATCACCCGGGATAACACAGTAGGAAGTACGCGTAAGGAGGAAGGAAGATACTGCCCAATACACGTATAACCTCCAAGGCGCCCCACATTAAGGAAGGACATTTCTTCCAAGTCATTTTTTTTTAGGTGGTCATCGATTAGTAGTTATTAATAATATTTACAGTGAACACATCATCATTTGAGATGGAGCGCTCCAGGAGAAATTTCATTAGCCAAGAATGGTGACTGAGGATGTTTTCTATAACTGGTATCCAAGCCAAGTCAAGTGACACACCATCTAGTAGCCCAGGCCAGGTAGGCACTCTGATTCTGTAGGGGTAAGCCTAATCTGTGGTCCTGGGGCATATGGGTAACTCCTTTAATTGGCAATGAGTTTCGAGCAATTCCTAGTGTGTCTATCGGCCCTATGGAAACAACCCACCTCCTAATTGTTGATCTCCTGTAACAAAGACTGGCTATGGCAACAGGCTATCAGCAATGAAAGGCTATTACTAGTAGCTGCTATGAGTGTTACTTACCTATAGGTCACCACGTCCTATGGAGTACGACGAACATGGCACGAAGACACCTCCTAGGCATGGGTATTGGAAACTATTGGTCACTTATAACCTCCTGGGCACGTACAACTTGGACTGATTATCGGTTCATGCATGCACCTGTCTACATGACTGAGTATTGGTTCATACACTAAGTATCAATTCATTTGGTTCATGCTGACCTTATAAGTCATGCTGCAAACTGGCTACGACTAGCGTAAGACTCCTGCGTCTATGAGTGTCACATACCTCCTGGCAATATGTGTGTGTAGGGGTTATGTATGTGTATCTCTACGTGTCTCAATGAGTCCTACTCAATGTGTAATTCTTATACATGTCTTCTCTGAGTACTCTATGTGTAGCTATATGAGTCTTATGATTAGGCCTCTATGGATTAGGCCCCTTCTTGTGACAACTAACTAGGACCTCTTTCCTGTGAATGAGATTCTGGGTATTGGGAATGAGCTATCTATGGACTATCGGGAATCGACACCTCCTGGCTAGGAATGACCGATTCTTGGATCGACTGGATCGCACCACCTGGCATCGACGGCTATGAGATAGAAACGTTGTAAAGGGGTGGTATGTTCAGTAAGAAGAAAATAATCCCAAATGATAATATGCCATGTCTCCCCAAAAGATGATATTAAATAAGACAAAATCAGAAAAATAGAAGTGTTTCTAAGATCTGGGCCAAGCGAACTCAATGCCTACCCCCAAGCAGGTAGTCCCTTTTTCAATCAATCTTGTCTGGTGGGACCATGGTTCAATGGGATATGTTAGTCTAAAACCTTATTGGCTCAAAGTTTCTCTTCTGGTGGTCAAATGGTAACATAATCCATAATCTTGTTCGTAGGATCGAAGGGTGAACTCCTTCTCTTGGGTATCCCCTTTGCTGGGGTACATCTAACTCACCCAGTGTCAACTCGAATTCAATATAACTCATCAGTTGTTATACCCTTAACTTTCTTTATGTCTTGCCATCATATATCTGCCTTTCTAGTCTGATTATAGATGGCCATCTTAGCCTTCAACTCATCCGAGTAATTATATATCTGAAGAAAAAAAATACTTTTTCATTCTAGACAATTAGGCTCTGCCTCTTCACCCTTCTCGATTTCCCCATTAAACATGGGTGGTTTAATTTTTTTGAACGCCCCAAAGATTTCCTCATAGGGTCTGTATTTTGTTTTCTTTTTATTTTCGTCACTTCTTTCGCTTGACTTTTGCGATTTTATGTGGTGTTTAACTGACTCTTCACTTGAAGTGACAGGTTTATGGCTGGAAAATTCCAGCTTCCTACCCTTACATTTGTTGTACGGGGCAGTTCTAGGTAGTTCTTATTCAGATTCTTTATTTTTATCCTTTTTTCACTATGTATTTTTGCTAACAAAATAGTGTTCAGCTCTTCTTGAGCCTTTAGAATTCGCTCGTTATCTTCCTTAACCTTTCTCAGTTCAGATCTTAGTTCATTCACAACATGTTTTAATTCAAGTATTATTCTGACTGTCATTTAGATCTACCCATAATTCTTCATCCCTTCAATTTCCCTCTTCGTTATTTAAAGGATGTTCTGGGAGACATTCCTCTTTTGAGGACATTCCTGCATCTGCCATGTTTCCTGCAAAATATATTTGTACTTCTTTTTTTTGTGTGTAAGAGAATTTTCAAAATAAACAAGAGATACTTTGTTGTTTTCTGTAGCAGTTTTGTGTTGAGCCTATTTAGGCCTAGTGTTGAAACCATGCTCTGATACCATTATGTAACACACCTGAAAATCGTACATAATTTTTTTTTACATATGTTTGTTTTATATTTACGTTAGCAGCATCTTATGTTAAATTTACAGCTGGCTCTAATGTCTATTGTTCTGCTGCTTATGACAGGGTTACTAATCTTTAAGATGGCCAGTTCCTCCTGGAACTTTCATCCATACTCCTTCAGGTGATGTACATTGATTACTTGTTTTTGCGATTTAATTAATTTGATTTAAAGGTTTAACCTTGACATAGTTATACTATGTGTGTAAGACCTGCCCCTACGCATGAAAGGTATGGGGCTTGTAAAGTATGGTTTCCCATATGGTTATCTCTTACCATTAATAAAAAGAGGGTTTTATCTAAATGTGTTTGGCATGGAACCACATGTTTTTGTCTTTAATGAAACATTTCATGGTTCTGCATATGTTGGTTTGAAGCATCTCTTTACAGTCCTTTGGGCGCATGAGCAGATGCTATCTTAGCCCTGGTTTATACTACAAGGTCATATACTATGTTGTAATAAGGTATTGAGTTTTATTAAGGTTTAAGACTTTAACCCTAGAATTATGTTATGAATTAAAATCATTCCATAAAAACTTAACCCAACCCCGCTAAGATATTTGGCAAACATAGAAGGGTAACATGCCATAAATGGGTATGGATCTTTCCACAACTGATGGTGGCATTGGGCCTTGACCCAACCCTATGGAAGTTTTTTTTAAAATCATACAATATAAGTTATAAAGTAAGGCCTATAATGTAAGGTATGGTTTTATGCGTGGCACATGTTACAAGGTTGTAATGAATATTTGATGGGAAACCAAAGTATAGGTTATGGTTTGGCTTTGGAAAGAAATCCATGATTGGATTCACAATGATTTATTTGTAATAATTTCTGGAAATTTATTAAAAGCATCCTCCAGTTGACATTAAACATGTCCTACATGTGAGTTGGCATCGCAGCCAGGACCCACGAGGAATTATGGGATGTGATCCCTGCCCTACACGTGGAGGGTGAGATTCACTTGATGTTTGTAAAGGGTTTTTGATGGTCATTACTCGATCCTAAACCTCCTTTGGGTATGTTGGTGGTTGGAGGCCATTTGCGGCCAAGCTCTGCACTTGTTCTGGTTTGTTTGTGTTTATGGTGTGTAAAGCTACACCCTTACTCTATCAATGTCCTTTGTGTGAGGTAACTCTGTTGGTGGCTACCTTGACCAACTGTTCGTTGTCACGGAGCTTTGACGAGTGAGTCCAGTTTACCAATCATGTGTTTAGCTTGTTCTCGGTAGGTGAATAAGGCCAATAATGCAAATATTTTCACTCATTTGTCTAATTATGCTATAAAAATGATACTGACGGATTTAAGGGTTGAAATTCAGGTTATGGAGAGATAAGGGAGCTCGAAGGAGCAAAACCCTAGATCTCTTCGTCAACACACCCATGTATACGTCTTCTTAGAGCTTAAATCATTTTTCTTTGATTTATTAAGGATTAACTAGTTACTGACAAAGCTAGGGTTTACTTGCAGGATTTTGGCATTGGAGAGGAAGCGACAGGGCCACTTCCTCCTAGGCCCGCATTACCAAACGCCTTTGTAAGTTACTCTAGCCATGCTTTGTCTGGTTCTTGTATGCTTTTACTATTTCTTTTAATTATAAAACCCCATACTAAACCTCCTCCCTACATGTAAGTGGTTTTGTTTATTTTAAGAATTTGAGCTAGTTAATGCTTGCAACGGAAAAACCCATTTTTGGGATGGTAACGACTTCCCTTTTCCTTCCCTTACCAAGTTCCCTTCTAAGATTATCTTGGTGCGTCCAACTATGCGATTTTCCAAGCTCTACAATCCACCCAATATTCGAGTGAAGGTGCCTGACATGCCTGTGGTGTGCCTTGCCATTGACAAGGACACCCAAAAACAACTCTTCTAGACATCAAAATTATGTCATGTATGTCTATGTCGATCAATGACCATTGAGGTGGCCACATGACAAAGGTGCTTGAATCCATTTAAGGCTAAGGCCTTACATCCTCCTTCATGAAAGCTCATTGTTTTCCTCAATAACTTGTTGTCCTCCAAGTATACTACTCAAACTCACACATTCATCCATGGTTGGCTTCTCCAACCAATGCACTGACATTGCCAAAATTAGTTTTGTAACTGCTAACTGTCTAATCCTTCCCATGAATAAAGCATCTTGCTCTAACTTTGTCAACAATGCCTCTAGGATGAATTTGTTGTTTTTGTTTCCTTCTCGTGAATACAACATAAGTGTCCAATACTGTTGTGGAAACCTAACCTCCACTAAAAAGGTCATCTAATTGTCCGAACGTTGCACTCTTAGATTTATTATTGCTTTAGTATTCTTGACAATTATGCCATGCTTATGTACATTGTTGGCATCCATGATTTGAACTAGTTGGGTAGCTAATCCAACCATCATATTCATCTCATGACCATACTTCAGTCATCTTGTAAAAAAGTTCTAAACTAAGGAAAGGTCAACATTTTCACGTCAATATTGTCAAATAACCTATTGTACCTTAATGATTCTTCTAAGGAACCAATTACTAGCACCATCATGCCCACTGTCCAATTCATCTTGGACAATAGGTAAGATAAAAGGACCTTAATATATGTAAGAGGGAAGCCAACATGAACCACTGCTACCAACCAAAGTGTCCAACTTGTTCTTCGTGATCAAGTGTTTTAGAATAACTTCTTTCTATAATGGTCTTCAACCCAATTCTTCCAATCAAGAAGGATTTAATTGCAAGTCATAGATCCCTAAGGCCAATCAATAAAACTGCACGAAGTCAACTACACCATGAGCAAGTAAGTCTTCATCCCCCACTATTACATCCAAGTGCAAGATTTGAACTAGCTTTGATGTCTGCAAATGTACCTTAGTCATGTTTGCGACCTTCTTCCTCTCTTGGTTTGCTTATGCATTGACTTAGTCAACCCCTTGGATAGTGGCTGAATCTCAACAACCTCTTATAGGATATGTGATCCTTCAAAAACATCAGATGTATCACCCTCAACTTGTTGGTCTTCATGAACTTGAAAATAACTTAACTTGTGAAAGGCTCCACAAACTTGTTCTTCAATCATGCACCCTCTTGCAATTGAGAATCTTTTGGGTGAGTGCATTCGTGCATAAATCAACCCATCATTTATATCGTTCTTCATAAAAAATGAGACAACCATTTGGCCTAGCTCCTCCTATGCACAATTTAATGCCCAACAACTTATTTCCTTATTAGTACCTTTGTTTCCAACCTTCACAACTACTACTTATGCAAGTTCAATTCTTTGCCTGACATCATGATTTTGAATCCTAGAAGTGCACAATGATTTAGTGCTCTTTGAGACTGACTCCACCAAGGTGTCCAATGTTTCCAACTTTTGCTTTGTATGGTATTCACCATCTTGGACACCCAAGGTTGTTATCCCTAGAACCAACTCTTCTCATTGTTATGCGATGACACAAGGCTTGTAAATGGATTTGCTAGCTGCCTTAATGAAATTCATTGTTGACATTCTTAGCATCCTTTGTTCTAGTCATCATAGGCACTCTACAAGTCTTGGCGATGTCTAGGAACATCAAACCATTATGATTGGGAATTATAACTTCTTTGGAAATCTTGAGAAATTCTTGCCCCAAGAGGACACCATTTTCAAGTCCAATTGTGAAACCATTCCCAACATTCAAAGGTGCAAACAAACTACTCATCATACTAGCCTCATTGTTGAGTTCAACACCTTGAATTTTGTCATGTTTCTATTCGAATTACAATGAAGTGTAGTAGCAGTATGCTCACCTATAAATTTTTGGTTTGCACTGGTGTCTACCAAGTTTACAACCGTCAACCCATTCATGATTGGATTCACAAAAGAAAGGTCATCCAAATCTTCACCTTGTGAATCATGTCCATGGCCTTCTACCAAGAAATTGTTTAGACTTGTTATCAAGGCGCCCAAAAACTCCAATGTTGCCTCTGAATTTTGTTGCACTTGGCTTGCTCCCAAGGTTGTTGGTGTTTCCTTCAATGTCGATTGCACTTAAAATTCATCCAATCTTCAATTGTTCCTTCAAAGGACAACCAATGGAAAATGATTCTAGCCAAAATTTCATTCTTACCTCTAGACTTAGGAAATCTCAGTTGCTTCTTTTTTATAATGTGGGCATCCTTCCTTTCGAATGATTCCAGTTTCAGTGCCTAAGTTTCTACTTGGTTTATTAATGTTTTCACTAAGCCCAAAATTCAACCCAAGCACTGGTATTCTCTAGCTTCATCACATGTACTTGGTCCATCTCATGGATCTCTTGATCCCAACTTTCGAAGCTCATAGCTGCAACTTCCATTTTGGTCTTCCATGACTCTTCTTCTATGTTTCCCATGTTGCAACCCATAAGTGGTTCAACCCTCTTGGAACATATGAAAAGTCTGCCCAAGTCTCAAAGACTTGACTCACTTTGTTGCTTCAAGCATGTTCTTGTCCACATGCATAACTTATCAACAAAGTCTTAAGTTTCCTTTCAAGTAGTGGTGAAGAACCCGTGCTCATGTTTGTGTGGATTGACTATCTTGGTTGCTTGCTACACTAAGGCACTTAGTCCACCTTCCAATATTTAAGTCACTCTTGTGGATCCATACCAACTTATCCCAAAACCTATTCCATTACTTCAAGTTATCCCATGCATGATCAAGAGTGCTCAATTAATTCTACAACCAACTATCACTTATGGGAAAATGGTGAAGGTTTCCCAACTTTCCTCTACTTAGCTCTAATACCTCTTTGCTTAAGGTTTACCCATAAATTTGTGTTACATTACAATATGTTAAATGTAACTATGTCCTACTTATATAAGTTCATTAAACAACAATCTCACATCTAACCATGGCCTTTAAAACATCCCAACATTACTTTATACTTGACCAATATCTGAATAGTTAGTTAATACAATTCATTGCATGGGCCTAACAGTATAGCTTGAGTGGGCCTAATGGCTGAGAACATGTTTTTCCTCCTAAGAGGTCACAAGTTCAAATCCAAAGGAGGGTAAGGTATGTACAACTCCGTACACTTTAGAATTCAAATCGCTACACGGAGAGGTTCCCTTGTCCCATAAACAAGGGGCCTTCATACACCAATTTGGTGTGTAGCTTGGATGTGACTTTAAAATTAGATTATTAATATTTACTATTATTAAACATAACAACACTCATCCCAATAAAGTAACCACAATACATATACACATGTACAATAAGCACCTGAGGTGGCTACCTTAACTTTATTTAGATTAATAATGTTTACAAAATACAACAAGGGAGAGTGGTTTTTTTCCCACAACTCAATTACATATACACAATGACTCTAAGGAAATACTACCTTCTAGTTATGCTAAATAGACTTGTACAATCTAACCCATCGAACTTCCATAGGTCGAGCTCCTACGAGTTATATCTTCTTCCTCTTATGTTCAGTCATCCCATGGCATTTCACACTACTATGCCAACATGAACTTAGGACTATTGTAGAGCACTTGAACACTCGTGTGATGACAAAGGATGGTTGATTGAATTAGCACCTTTGAGGTGTCCTCCTTTAATATGAGACTTTCTTTGCACTTGCCTCCTTCTTAGGAATCATAAAAACCCCTTCAAATCCAAGGTGGACCCAAGTGCCCAATTACCCAACTCAATTGTGCCCACAAGACTTTCTCATTGATATTCATGTCCCATAGTGTTGTTCTCATTGTGCCATGCATTCACAACATCCAAAGGTGCTTTACTTCCAAGTGTTCTTAGCAATGCATCCAAGTGTGCCTAGAAGTGCACCAAACAAAATACGTCCAAGTACATACAAAAGTGCACCCATCAAGGTGTGTCCAAGTGCACCCATTTGATTGCATCCAACAAGTGTCCCCAACCAATACATGTCCAATCAATGTGCACCAAAGTGTGCCCAAGTCATCTATAAGCTAGCAAATTCTTCTTTGCCACCTTCAACACTTAGTCAATATGTGAATAGTTAGTCGATACAATTTATTGCATGAAACATAACAACATTCATCCCAATAAAGTAACCACAATACACATAGATATATACAAGTGGCACCCAAGGTGAGTGTGTTAACTTTATTTAGATGACTAATGTTTAAATAATACAAGAAGGGAGTGTAACCTTTTGCCGACAACTCAATTGCAGATGCACAATGACTCTAAGGCAATACCATCTTGTACTTATTCCTAATAGACTTGCATAATCCAACCCGTGCAGCTTCCATAGGCCTAGCTCATATAGGTTCTATCTTCTTCCTCTTTAGTTCACTCAACCTGTGGCATTTCACACTATTGTGCCAACATGAACTTAACACTACCATAGAGCTCTTGAACACTTGTGTGAATGACCAATGATGATTGCTTACCTTAGCACCTTTGAGGCATCCTCCCTTTATATGAGACTTTCCTTCTTCTTAGGCATCGTGCAATCCCCTTCAAATCCAAGGTGGACCCATGTGCCAAATCGTCTAACTCAATTGTGCCCATCTGACTAGCTCACTAATATTCATGTCCCATTGTACTATGCCCACTATGTCAGGAATTTACAACATCCAAATGTGCTTCACTTCCTAGCAATGCCTCTAACTGTCATTCATCATTCATCCAAATGCACCTAGAAGTGCACCCAACAAGGTATGCCCAAGCACACCCATAAGTGCACCCATCAAGGTGTGTCCAAGTGCACCTAGGTAATGTGCACCCATCAAGGTGTGTCCATGTGCACCCATCAAGGTGTGTCCATGTGCACCCAACTAATGTGTCCCTAAGCCCAACCAATATCTATGAAATTGATGTGCACTCACGTCAACTATAAGCTAGTCAATTTTTCTTTGCCACTTTCTATGTTTTGCATAGTGCATGCTCGCATATGAGGTTACCCATGGAAACCTTTTTTGACTTCCCTCACCAAATTCCCTACCAAGCTTCTATTAGTGTTTCCAATTATGTGAATTACCAAGGTCTGCATTGTGCCTTGAGTCTTTGAGCAAGGATGCTCGACAAGTTTATGGTGGGCCTTGCCATCTATAAAGGAACCCAAAACTAGCTCTTCTAGCCATAGACCTTAGTCATGTCCATCTTTTTCAGTGGGTAACTATTGAGGTGATTGCATGGTGGAGGCGACAAAAACCATTCAAGGTTGGGGCCTTATAGTTTCCCTCTCTAGCATACATTTTTTGGACTTTGCATTGATGATCTAGAAGAGACCATATTTGGTACTATGGGTGCCACTTTGTTTAGGTTTTTTATTGTCATTCCTGTATTTGTAGACAACATTATTTTGATGTTCCACCTAGTAAGGTATCTCCAAAGGCAACTAGATTGAGGAATATTTTTGTCATATTCATGGGATTTAGGCTAATTTGAAAATAAAAAATGTGGCTTTCAACATCTCCAAGCAAGAGGTGAACCAATGAATCCCACCTACAGATGTGAGCTCAGGGTTAAGATGGTTATACCATATATATATATATATTTGGGGGTGTTCTTTTTTAAACTAGGCTTTAGTTTGGTATTGACAGTAGAGTGTAATTTGAACAAAGGTTATATGGGTCTCACCACCCTTGAGAAGTAGTGCTTCTATATTTTATTTTATGGCATTCATATGAAGATCCATTTTTTTCACTTGTTGGCCTCACCTACTCACTATATGGGCTTGTG
The DNA here is from genome assembly GCA_001517045.1 of Pseudotsuga menziesii. Lineage (NCBI taxonomy): Eukaryota > Viridiplantae > Streptophyta > Pinopsida > Pinales > Pinaceae > Pseudotsuga > Pseudotsuga menziesii. Next base: position 28,829 of record LPNX010391470.1, read on the forward strand.
ATCTGGGGACCATATCTTTGACAAACATTTCATATCCAAATAGAGAGATTTCATGTCTTGGTAGTGTTCAAGCACATTCATGCTAAGAGATCAATGCCTCAAAAAATCATTATCACAAAGTTTGGCACTACCCGACTTATAGTTTCAATGATATTCTATGTGGTGATGATGATATAAAAGCTTGGGTGAATACTAGGGTCATTTTTAGGGGCAAAATTTCGCCAACTGGCTATTTTTTGGGTTTTTTTCAAAAAATAAATTCACTATTTGGTCATCTTTAGGGTTTAATATCGCCTATATTTACATAAAATATGTTTTTTTATCATAATATTCGCCAAAATTTACACATTTTAGTGTTAATTTTATGTTTCATATTTAATATTCACCTGCCTATCTATAAACAGGTATTTTGCAATCCAAAACAATTGCCTAGAATACTATACTTAAGTATAATATTAGAATCCTTAAAAAATACCATGAATAGCCAACTCTCAGTTCGATCACCTTCATTATCCTTATTTAGCTCTCATCTCCTATGTGCAATACAAAGAACATGAGGCATACTCTTGTTGGTATGACAAAGCCTCTCGATTACGCTATATAGTTGATCTTGATATTGACAAGGCAGGTCCACCACACACATTCTTGGTGGATGTTCTAGATCTTTCCAAAGAGAGAGATTAACAAGGGTTTTTGCGTTGAGATCTGTGAATCCTACTTGGTCCATCTGGTCAAAGCCCATATAACCACTATCTTTGAATCCTACTTGGTCCATGTGGTTAAAGCTCATTTAACCACTATCTTTGAATCCTCATAACTACTCCAATTTATATCTTCACTTCAAGTATAGTATAGATTCATCTAACCTCTTAGATACATTAGTCTCTAGTTATTAGTTGCCTTGCAGTACGAGAGTTCCCATTAATGTAATGGAGTGGTGTCTTCCACTAACAGAATGGTTGGTTTGGCGTGAATATTCTTACTTGCTTGACCTTCCCCTCCTCGTTTGTAAGACGTGTTGTGTGGGTATGTATGAAAAAAACCACAATGATGTATGACTATCTTGTAGTGTCTTGAAATTATTTCTAAGTTTATACCATCTTCTCCTCCCTCTATCACAACTTAGAGTTTGTTCCCATTGATTTTGCATGGACACAAACAACCATATTCATAACCCAATCCTTATGTTCAAATCCATCGCAGAGTTCCCTCCGTGGAATCGTGACGTTATGGAAGGTATTGGGAATACCATTGGGAGGTTCGTCGCTGTCGAAGATGATTTTCTCCACACTTTCGACAAGCGGATGGCAAAAATACTTGTGGAAATGGATTTATCTATTGGTCTTCCAGCAGAGGTTGATATCATTTGTCACGAAAGAATCTTTCAGCAGAAGCTTGACTATTTAAACCTGCCCTTTCGCTGTAGCATCTGCAGAGTTGTTGGTCACCTTCAAAGATCCTGTCCAGAGTTCAGGAAAAGGATTGCTTCCCCTTCTCCTTCACCACGCACACTGGACTTCGATCCTTCACCAGATCCTAACTCTCGGGTCTGTGACGTTGTCGAGCCAAACAAAGGTATGCTCTCACAGGCATGTTCTTTATTTGATGATGCCTCAAAGAAAGACATTCAGTTAATTGATTATGTTTCTGTCAAGAGTCCCCCCCTTGGAACAACAAAGCTCTCGTCTCGGGCTATTTCTACACCCAATGAGACCTCTTCTGATGTGGAACTAACCCCCATAGCTTCGTTAGGCTCGATAAAAGTTTCAGGGCCTCCTTTAAGAGACTCCCTCCCTACTGCTCCACCTGGCTCTGTGGTGTTGACTATTTTCTCGGATTCTGATTTCCTGCCTTTACCTGGATTTAAACCTCCTGTGATTCCCTCACCTCCTTGCAGTCCGACTTCCACACCTTCTTTTGCAGACCCCTCCCTTCAAACCTCATTGGAGATTTTCACTGACAAAACCCCACAATCTCCCTCAGTACTCCCTTTGGATTCTATCCGCTTTCAAAATGTGACTATCAGGAGGAAATCTAAGAAAGCCTCACACACCACCTTGGTTTCCTCTCCACCTCTTCACCCTTATACTCCACTGTCAGCTAGACTAAAGGAAGCTGCTCGTTCTCTCCACATTTCTCCCTCACGGGCCCTTAGAGCACTGGAGCTTGGACCGTCAAGACCTTAATGAAAATCCTTACCCTAAACGTCCGTGGCTTTGGAGGTCTGGCCAAACATAAAAGCCTCTGGAACCTCTTCGTCTCTCTCTCACCTGATCTTATCATCCTTCAAGAAACCATGACCAGTGCGATTCCGGCACTTCTAGCTTTCTCCAAGCTGTGCTCAGGGTGGGAATATTGTGCCATCAGTTCTACTGGTCTCTTAGGGGGTTTACTCGCCGCTTGGAACCCTCGTTGCTTCAAAATCAAAGCCTTCTCAACCGTGGCAGGGATTCTCCTTAAAGCTCAGGTCCGGGGTTCCTCTTTGAACCTCTCTCTTCTCAATTGTTATGGTCCTTACAATAATCGGGAATCTTTTTGGGATCTAGCTAGCCATGGTGGTCTTCTCAGTCAACCCAATTTGATCTTAGTTGGAGATCTCAATCTCACCTTAAAGTGATCTGAAGTTTGGGGGAAAAAAAAACACCCTGACCCTCTAGGACCATTCTTTTTGCACCTCTTCTCTTCTCATCAGCTTGTAGACATTGCTCCTGACTCTGCTAGTCCAACCTAGAGAAATGGCCGCTCGGGAGATGACGGGATAAGCAAAAGATTGGATAGATCCTTGCTATCCTCCAGCCTCATTGACCACCTTCCTCAGCATAGGGTTTGGGCTTACCCTTCGGCCATCTCGGATCACTATCCGAATATCTTGGAATGGAGGAAAACCTCTTCCCCTTGTGCCTTCCCTTTCAAATTTAACCATTCCTGGCTAGCTTTTGATGAATTTACCCTTATGATCAGGGATGAATGGTCTCGCCTTTCCAAGGACTCCCCCGTCTCAATGGACTCTCTCTCTTTAAAGCTTAGGCTTTTGAAAACCAAGATCAAAGCCTGGACTCATATCAAGGCTCTGGAAATGAAGGATAAGAGTATACTTATTGAGAAGGAGATACATAATATACTTTCCTCATCCCCCTCAGGTATTCTCTCCGCGGAGTCACATCTCTCTCTAAAGGCTCTACAACTGGATTTGAAAAAATTAAAGGATCATGAGATCCTTTCAGCCAAATTAAAAAGCAGAATGATCTAGGCAACTTTGGGAGACTCCAATACTAAATTTTTCCACTCAGTAGCTTCTGCTCGGAAAAACCAAAATTCGATTTGGGGTCTGCAAAATGAGGAGGGCACGGTGGTTGAATGTGGCCAGGAATTAAAATATCTGGGAGTCAGGCACTTCAAAAGAATTTTCAGTGATGATAATTAGACTACTATCTCTGCTCAGCTAAATGTTGTAAAACTTTACCCTTCCTATTTCTCCCCTGAAGAGCGGTTAAACTTTAACTCTAAGGTTACCCTCTTGGAAATTGAAAGGGCCCTTAAATCTTTCAAGAAAGACAAATCTCCAGGCCTGGATGGATTCCCAGTAGAGTTCTATCTTGGCTTTTGTGATCTTCTAGGGAACGACCTCTTACTTCTCATGGAAGAGTCTCGGCTGACTGGGAAAGTTCCGCCCTCTATCAACTCGAATTTTATCACCCTCATTCCTAAAAAAGAAAACCCCTCTACCTTTGTTGACTTCCGCCCCATCTCCCTCTGTAATTTGATCTACAAGCTGATAGCTAAGGTTGCTGCAAATCATCTTAAGCCCTTTCTAGACACTTCTATCTCTCAGCAGCAATTTGGGTTCCTCAAAATTCGTCAGATTTCAAAGCCTCTAGCCATTACCCAAGAAGTTCTCCACTCTGTCAAAACCAGGAACAAAAGTGCTCTTGTCCTCAAACTGGACCTTTCCAAAGCCTTTGATAGAGTTAACTGGTCTTTTTTGAGGCTTATTCTTCTTCAAATTGGTATGCCTCTAGAAGGAGTCTATTGGGTTTTGGGATGCCTAACCTCGGTAAACTTTGCTCTTCTCATTAATGGTTCTCCCTCTCCTTTATTTACGGCCTCGCGTGGAATCAGACAAGGCTGTCCACTTTCTCCCCTGCTCTTTATCCTTGTGATTGAAGGACTAAGCCTTCTCATTGAAGATCCCCGCAAGCGGGGACTGGTAAAGGGGATAAAAATCTCGAAAGATCTTTCCCTCACCCATCTCCTTTTTGTTGATGACGTGATTCTTTTTAGTTTTGGTTCCTGTGAAGAATGGATTGCCTTCAAAGTAATATTGGATACTTTCTGCAAAGCATCAGGGATGCACATAAATGCTGAGAAATCTTGCTTCTTGTACAACAATACTGATGATGAGCTTTTAAATAAAATCTCTCGTTCCCTGCCTTACAAAGTCCAGGTTATCTCTTTGGGTTTAAATTACCTTGGTTATTTTATTAAACCCGCGGGCTATTAATTAAAGATTGGTTTTGGCTTGTAAGGAAGTTTGAGAAAATGATACAACATTGGTCCTTCAAGCTCTTATCTCAGGGGGGAAGGCTGGTCCTTATAAGGGCTGTTTTGACTAGCTTGCTGGTGTACTGGTTGTCCTTAGTTCCCATACCAAAATCCATCTTGAAGAAATTGAAAAGCTTAATCTTTGACTTCCTTTGGGGCTCAATGGGAAAAAAGAAAAAATACCACCTCACTGATTGGATCTCTCTCTCTATGCCCACCTCACAAGGTGGCTGGGGTATAAAGAACCTACATTGGTTCAGCTCTTCCTTAAGACTCAAATCTTTTTGGCAAGCCCTGTTCGGAAAAGGTCTTTGGTTTAAATTAATCTCCGTGAAATATTTGAAGAAGGATAATGTTCTGTCATGGATTCGTGAAAAAGCTTTTACTGCTTCGGGTGTTTCTGTTATTTGGAAAGGCTTCATAGATACCATTTCTTGGCTTGGTAAAGGTCTAATTTGGATGATAGGTGATGGTGAAAGCATTAAAATCGGTGTAGACCCGATCTCAGGTATGGGATCCAACTTTGTTTTGCCTTATGACCTCCGTATCTATCTGGAAGATTACGGTATCTCAAATCTTGCTCAAGCCAGAAATTACTCCAATGAAGCAATAAATTATTGGCTCTCTGCTGAAGATTTGGATCTGGGTGGCATTGGAATTCTCTTTGAAACAATTATGTCAGAGGCTTGGAGTATGGGAGGATTCGGCTCAAGTCCACTCCTGATCACTTTCTCTGGACTTACAGGAACTGTACAGGCCCTATCAGCGCGGCACAAGCATATGATTGTATCGTGGACCATTTAAAAGAGCCTGTCATGGATAATTCTGATGTTTTTCAGGTTCTCTGGAAATTTAATATACCTGAAAAACTAAGGTGCTTCACCTGGCTTCTCATTAGAAATAAAGTGCTGACCTGGGATCAGCTCATCAAAAGAGGTCTGCAGGGTCCTAGCTACTATCAGCTCTGCAAAATGAAGGAAGAAACGGCCCAGCATCTATTCTTGGACTGTCAATTTGCAATGAATGTATGCGCTGCTGTTTATGATCATTTTAATTTTGGTTCCTTTAAAAGAACTTTTTATGGAACTTCGATTCGGCTCTTTCTGGAACTATGGGTTAAAAATCATTCTATGGACTACCCAAATTTATATCTGCCATTCTTCACTTTCTGGGCAATTTGGAAGCACAGGAATTTATGTATCTTTGAGGGGATATCTCCTGCGGTGTATCCAGTGCTTCATCATATAGACACGATGTTCCATTCATACCCTGTGCCTGTTAAAAAGAAAAAATATAGAATGATCGGGATGCCTCCAAAGATGGAGTTTCCTTGTGGGTTTTTCGATGGTGCAGCCACCAAGAACACAGGGGGGGCAGGCTTCATTTTGTTTTTGAATAAGTCCCACAGTATTCACTTCTCCATGGGCTGTGGAAGGAGTACAAACACAAAATTAGAGCTGATGGCACTTTGGGCTCTTCTCTATGCTTCAAAGATTATGGGAATTCCTCTTCACTCTATTTTCGGAGACTCCCTTGTCATCATATCATGGGCATCTGGAAAAGGCACACTAAACTTACCACATCTGAACCATTGGTGTGATGAGGTAAAAGACTTAATTCTTTTTTTTCCCGGATATGAACATGAAACACATATATCGTGAGCATAATCAGATTGCAAATAGTCTCTCCAAATCTGCGCTCTCTCTTGATTCGGGCTTTGGGACTTTCCAGGAACATCTCTTGGACATGATTACAGAACATGGTAATTTCCAGTTTTACTAGTGTGTGTTGACCCTTTAAGCACATTTTTGAGGCTTTTAAGGAGGGATCTAAGCTCTTCCATAAAGAGACGTTCTGCCATCTTCTTATGCTCATTTTTTATGTTATTTCTGCTCTCATCAGGAATTTGATTAAAATCTGATCTGTACATACAGGAGTGATGATAAAAGCCTGCTTCAAAACAGGTTGTTTCCCCCTGCCCATGATATGATGAAGGAGAGAATCCCATAAAGTCCTATCTGTGGAGACTGTCTATTTGTATATGATGATCTTTGATTCTAATGAATAACAGGATCTGGTATTTTTTCTGTTGAAAAAAAATCCATCGCAGAGTTTTAATTTCAGCACTTTGATAAGAGGCGAAAAATATTGTATATACTATGCAGCATTTAATGCAACGGCCATCACAGTGTGTGCCATTGAATCTCAACAATCTCAACATATTTGAGATCCAAAAATCCACAGTACAACCCCCACATTAAACATTAAATACCGGATAACATGTAAAATATTGTTCGCTGGATAACAAGGGGTCGTCACATTTCCCTATTCGCTCCATGTAGTCGACGAAGTTTCCAGGGTGGGGACAGGTAACCGGAGAACCCACGTGTAACCACACCTAATTCTGCCACCAACATGTTTTAACTGTTTACAGTTATCGGTCACATTTTTACAGCATCCTCCGCACATAGCCCCGTGGGCCGTCACTCTCTCGTCTGTCGTTCTCTGACAGAATGGGACCCTACCTTTGTTGAATCATAAGGAAACTAATTTCACCCACCGTAAAAAAATGAAGTCTAATTTGGTAAAAAAATTATGGGCAGGTAGTTTGAGTATTAATAAATTTAGATGATAGGATTTAATTTTTTTGGTCTTGTATTATTTGAAAAATGGATGAAAATTCAAATAAAAATATATTGTTACAAGATTATCCAGAGAAAACCCATTTCTATGTAGTGCAAGTTGCAACAATGAAGCTTCATTGGATGCCATAGTCCTCGTCAGCATGGCCAATGAGTACACGGATGAAGTGACATCATTATTTCGATTTTATTTATTTCCTTTTTTCTATTGTCTTTTACGTACGTGACTTTGTCCTATGAGGACAAAGATGGATAATTTCGATCATAGCGATATTCTAAACCTTGGCAGAGTCAAGTGGGCAAACCTTATTTTACTCATACTCTTCGTGTTCTTCAAGGTAGGCAAGTGTGGGAGGGTTGACATACCTTTTGTGTTTTTCAAGGAAAGTGTGGGAGGGTTGTTAGAGAGCACTTGAGTGGGCCTAATGGTTAAGAACATGTGTTATCTTATTGGAGGTCACAGGTTCAAAACCAGCAGGGTAGGGTTGTTCATTAGCCCGTTTTGACAAGGCTCGAAGGGTAGGCAACCCCTAAGATAGAGGCTCACCTCGGTGGGTTTCGAGATGTCTCGGCCCCTACTGAGTCACAAGTTACTAGTATATCTAGCTTGCGGGTTGTTGGATATACTCTTGGGAGGTTGATGTTCCAATGGTCTAAAAAATAAAGTGTGGGAGGGTTGTTAGATGTTCTCAAATTATATCTAATGAATTTTCTACACTTGCCTCGAGAATAAGAAAAGTTTTTTTTGTGTTAGTTGATTAAGTATAGTTTGTTACAAGATGGATGATTTCAATCATTTTGATTTTTAAGATAGATATATTCTTAACCTTAGTTGAGTGGAGTGTCTTCTCTTGATCAACTATGTTTTGTTTAAAAAAATTATGCTTTACTTGCATTGAGTGGTGGTGTATGTAGCAACAAGGAATTATCGTAGCAATTACATAATGACCTTAATAAGGATGTTCTAGAGAATGATCGTAGCAATTATTTTATTTTTATGATTGTATATACCAATAAAGAATGATCTTAGCATTTATAGAATGATCCTAACAAGGATATTTTACAGAAGGAACGTAGTAATTATTGTATTCTTATAATTGTATATATCAATATGGAATTAGTACCCTAGCAATTACATAATGACCCCAACAAGGATGTAGTACATAATGACCTTAGAAATTTTTGTATTCTTATGATTGTATATACTAATAAAGAATTACTCTAAGAATTACATAATGACCCTAACAAGGATGTCATACAGAATGACACTAGCAATTATTGTATTTTTATGATTGTATATACCAACAAGGAATTACCTAAGCAATTACAGAATGGATGTAATAAGCAAGTAATATAGAATGACCCTGACTATTATTGTATTCTTATGATTGGATATACCAAGAAAGAATTTCTCTAGCAATTACAAAATGACCATGTAGTACAAAATGACCCTAGCAATTACAAAATGACCATGTAGTACATAATGACCCTACCAATTACATAATGACCCTAACAAGGATGTAGTACATAATGGCCCTAGCAATTATTGTATGGTCATGATTGTATACATTAGGAAGGAATTAACCTAACAATTACATAATAACCCTAAGAAGGATGTAGTATAGAACGACCCTAGCAATTATTGTATTCTTATGATTATTTATATTTTGGTTAAGATCTTCTTTGCATCTCAACAATTATATTTTTATTTGACTTTTATCATTGGAGAAAATAAGGAAAACTTGCGTAAAGTATATTATTTGTTGTTTTTGCAAAGAATTTGACATAATGTCTCCACATTTTCTAATGGATAAACTAAAGGATCTAGGCCTTCCATCCTTTGTGGTATAACTTGTGATGATCCTTTATGATTCCATCATTGGCAAGGTACATATGAGTATTAGCCTTGACTGCTAACTCAAGTAGTCATGTGACTAGATGTGAGATCCCTCCCTCGAAGTTAGGGAGGTCGCATCTTGGACTCTCTTGAACCCCTCAGGGTTAGGCCCTGTAATTAGGATGATGGTACTTGAAGGTACTTGAAAGTACTTGAAGGATCATAAGAAAGTACTTTGAAGGTTTTTTCATGGAAAAAGAGGTACATACAAGTGTTGGTTTGTTTGAGATGACTACAATATAGGAGTTAAATAGGTTACCCTCTTTCACCTACCATTTTTTTGGACTTTATATTGATGAGTTAAGAGAGATCATATTAAGTACCTTAGGTGCCACCCATCATTGCTTTCTCCTTAGGGTTTCCATTTACAATCTTTTATATGCAGGTGATATTATATTGATGTCTCACCTAGTAAGGGGTCTCCAAAGACAACTAGATTTTGAGATCTATCTTTTTTCCATACTCATGGGGTTTTTAGGATAATTTGAAAAAAAATGAAAGCACATCTTTCAACATCTTCAAGCAAGAGGTGGCCCAAGTGATTCTCACCTATAGAGGTGAGAGAGTTGAGATGCTCATAACATATGTATATTTTGGGGTACTAATCTTGAACTAGGCTTTAGTTTAACACTTCAAGTATCGATTCGTCAAACCACAAGTAGGTACACTAGACTCTAGCTACCTTGCAATATGAGAGCTCATGTTGATGCTATGAAGTGACATCTCTTGCTAGCATAATGGATGATCACTTGTGGGGTGAATATACTTTCTCTCTTGACCTTCTCCTCCTTGTGGGACATGATGTGTGGATGTATGCACGTCAAAACCATAGAGGGATATGCCTATCATGTGATGTCTTAGAATTGCTTCTATGACTATAAAATTTATCCATCATCTGGTACAAATTAGAGTTTGTTCTCAATGACTTTGCATTGAGATGGACCACCATATCCACAAGAGTGCAACGCTTATCTATTTTGATTTCTAAAGCTTGAGATCGAGGAGCATTTTGTGTTCAAATGTTTCCTCCATTATAAGATTGGAGGGTGGTTGTACTGTCTCTTCAAGCATTAACTAATCTTACTCCTAACATTCATAGATTATGAACAATAGAGGTGTTTAGCCCCTTCCTTCCATAAAGTGTTTGAACTTTGCCAATGATTTGATAAATACAAATAGTCCAAAATTGCATGTGCTACACTAGTTGTTTCATTTTTCCAACTTGTCATACCCTAATTATAAATAGACCCCTAATTAACAACTTAACATAGATGTTTGTTCTACGAGGCATTACACCACTAATTAACAACTTAACATAGATGTATGTTCTATGAGGCATTACGATTTGAGGGATACCATTGGTCTTACAACCAACATTTACTTTTCAAGACCTTAAATGTTAAAAATGTTTCCTTAATGTTCTATCTGAATGAATAATTCTCTTTATGAATTTCTTGAAAGTTCTCTTTTTTATAAACTAAATAGTTCTGTTCTTATACGTTTTTAATCTCTCCATTTTGATAAACTAAATATTTTTGTTCTTATACATTTTTAATCTTAAACTAAAATTTATTTATTTTATGTAATTTTTAAAATCATATTCGCATCTTTTATATTATATTTCTTTCTTTATAATATGATTTAAACCTTATTATTATATAATCATAGTTATTTATTTTATGTAATTTTTAAAATTATATTTGCATATATTTTATATTATACTTCTTTCTTTATAATATGATTTAACCCTTATTATTATTATATAATCATATTATGATGTATAAATCAATAATTGTTATATTATACTCCTTTAAATCCATAACATTCCTTACTTTAATTTACATTGATATGTAAATTAAGTTCACATAATCTCCCAATGGAGAAAATAGAGGTACCTCAGCTCTAACCCTACATAAATGTACTTCTTGGTTTATCTCTTCATTCTTAGTACTTTGTGTGTGGCATATAATATAGAGACAAAACCATATATCAATTTAATACCGGGAAATAGGATCATGTTTACTCTAAATGGTACATATTTGTTTTTTTTATTAATTTATACTAATAAATATAGTAGAAAATTGAGTGCTCAGCATAGGTTTTGTTTTTCAAATGTGGTTCACCATTTGTTAGAGTTGGGTGAGGAGGGTAATATTCATTCCTTCCAATCACCCAAGTTACATCCATTTGACGGAGTGCTATCTATAACCTTTAAAATATTATAAACAACATGTAATTAAAAATATATAAAGGTTAGCACAGAAGTTTTATAAAGGTTAAAAAAAATATGCTCAATCAAACCAACCTTAATATCCAAAATTTCATAAATTAATTGTAACTATGTCAAATCAATCAAACAAAACTTCATAAACAATTTATAACTATGCCAAATTAAATGGTTTTGAATGTTTTTTTCTTCGTTAGTTTTAGTTATTATATTTTTCTGAACTGTTCAGTCCATTGTATTGTTATGGAACAGCCACTTATTGTATCGAAGAGGTGTATTTTACAGCCCAGTAGAGGAGAGATGTGCAACTCCTTCAATGTTTATTGCACCGAAGAGGTGCATTCTACAGCCCAGTAAAAAAGAGATGTGTAACTCCTTCCATGCTTATCATAGAGTAGACACGTGTCATTTATAATAAAAAAAATATATATTATTAAAAATAAAAAGTGGGCTTAAATTAAATTTAAAATATTTAGAATTGCATATATATTTAAAACAACATAAATTAGATAAATTAAAACCATAAACATTGAATTACACATTTCTTCAACTTTTCCACTCTAAAAAAGGATTTACAATTTGAGAGATTTGATCCCTCTCCGTGCTTGATTTTAGATTTTAGATAGATCTATGCCCATGTAGATATCCAGTTCTTAATAGATGGATCGATGCTCATGTAGATCACCTTTTAGATTTTAGATGGATCTATGTTCATGTAGATATACAGTTCCATGCTTATCATAGAGTTGACCGGTGTCTTTTATAAAAAATAATAAATATTATTAAAAATAAGACTATGGCTTAGGCACCTGAGTGGGCCCAATGGTTAAGAGCTTGTGTTATCTCCGAGGAGGTCACAGGTTCAAAACCGGAGGGGGGTAGGGATGCCTATTTAGCCCGTTGTGACAAGACTCGAAGGGTAATTCCTGGGATGTGGTACCGGGACGTCTCGGCCGCTGCTAAGTCACAAGTTTCTGGTATATCTGGCTTGCTGGCTGTTGGATATACCCTTGGCTGTTGCCATGGTTAAAAAAAAAAATAAGACTATGGCTTAAATTAAATTTAAAATATTTAGAATTGTATATATATAAAACAACATAAATTAAATAAATTAAAACCATAAACATTGAATTACACTTTTTTTTCAACATTTCCACTCTAAAAAAGGGTTTACAATTTGAGAGATATGATTCCTCTAGATGCTTGGTAAATTCCTTTTTAGATAGATCTATGCTCCTGTAGATATTCAGTTCTTATGATTTTTTTGTCTGTAAAAATGCGTTTGTCTTTTTTTTTTCCCTTTTTCCTTTTTTTTTTTTAATCGAACTTTTAATAAAAAGCAAAAACGCTAACACCAAAATAATTATTTGAACCTGACTGGAGCAGTCAAGGACAGATTAATGATACGACCATTTTCTACTGGACTTCTGGTCGAATCGTGGAAACAAACGATTCCTGAGACAGAGGTGATACGTCCAAAGTTTCATTGGGTTCCATAATCGTCATCAAGATTCACGGTCAATGAGTACACGATTGAAATGACAGGGCATCTAAATGCTTCAATTCTTTATTTTTCAGGTAACTTCCAAAGAATCATGTCCTTCTGGAATTGAGTTGAGTTGATCGGTCGACAAAATGTTCAGTTGGCCGATCCATCTACTACTGGTTACGAATCACGAGTTCACGCTGTTATCGTATACAGCGTATATCTCGTGTGTCCTCTTAAACTATTCATATTCTTAACTGCATGCCTGCATTCTTTGTTGGGAAAAATGTTATCAGGCGAACAATACTCTGCATGCAGCAGAGTATTTAATGCGATGGCGGTCGCATTGCGGCTGACAGTGCGATCGCCGTCGCATTAAATACTCTGCTGCATGCAGAGTATTGCTCGCCATCATTGACGTCCAGGGATTGTTTGGGAGGAGAACATGGACAATATTTAATATGCAGTAGAGAATTCAATGTTGTTTCGGCAGTACTGTGGGTTATTGGATCTCAATTTGTTTGAGATTTAACTGTCCACAGTGCTGCCCCTGCAGCATTTAAGTCTTTGTTGCATGTAAAATATTTTTAGCTGGTGAACACTATACACAATGTGACACACCAATAAAATTTTGGTTGGTGAAGTGTGTGTATGTTGTTGGATCTGAAGTCATTTAAATATTGATTAGTGTAGTGTATATGTTGTTGGATTTGAAGTTATTTAAATTTAATATTTCAGTTTCATTTTTGTTTATTTGGAGGATATTATCTTTTATTAAACATTTCAGTGTCATGGTGAATGTTGATAGACACAATCAACCACAGTTTTGTGAAGATAGCTTGTTGTTAAACAAAAGCTCAAATATATAATTTTATATACATTATTCATATCAAATTGTTAAAAGGTAATATAAACACAAAACAAATACTATTTAATAAACAAAACAAGAAACAATTATTTTCACCATACTTGTAACCAATTCTGAATCGCCAAAAACCTGCAAATGTTTGCATCCCAATTCTAGTGCTTTCTTTATACCTAAACATAGTGCTTCAAACTCTGGTGCATGCAAACTTTAGATGGAAAGCAAATTGATAAGGCCTACAGGTGAATAGAGCATTATACAGGCACCACTAGTGGTGCCTTCCCAAGAAGAGGCTCCATCAAATTGCAAACGACTAATTATTATGGTTTTTTGGGGGGCAAGTGCATTCTTATTCTCTTATGTGAAGAAAGAACTGATATGAAAACACACAAACAAATTGTTATGTATTTCTTTAAAGGCCACCCTTTAACTGAACCTTGTTTAAATCTTAATCGAAATCAAGATTTATTTAAGCATAACAAAATATAATGATCACTAAATGAATTTCTAATGTATACTTGTTACACTTGAGTTAATCTTGTTGATTTGTTCTTAAGCAAATCCAAAATCTAAAATAATATGTAAATAAACATAACTGTTGAAATAATTAAAAGTTAATGTTATTGATGCTTTCAGGTAGACATGTTTGAAGCTTGTGAAATCGTGTGGTGAATTATGAATCCTTCACACCCTCTCTCTTGAAAAAATGTTGCACATCGAAAAGTTGCATAATTCACCACCGGACTCCACGCGATTTAAATAATTAAAAGTTGTTCAAAACAGTTTGACAGCTGGGTAAATCTCTCATTCTCACACTTTTATCCATAAAACATTGCTCTGTAATCGGCGAGCAATACATAACATGCAGTGGAGCAATTAATGCGACAGCGGTCGCACTGTCCGCCGTAAGATCCGTTCCAAAGAGCGATCCAACGGCGGACAGTGGGACCGCCGTCGCATTAAATGCTCCACTGCATGTTATGTATTATTCCCCTCTGTAATCCATTTTGTGTCTAATTTATTAAAATGAAATTTCACCATGATTCCAAAGAATTGAACGAGTCTTTTCTGAATGCCAACCAAGGACAGACTGTATAATTTTGACCGTAATCGGCAGCTAAAGGTCGGGCCCCATGAGATCTCTTATTGATCTGGCGGATCTCCGAATTATTTGGTGTTCTTCGCGATGTGAGTACGGATTTCGAACGTACTGTACTCTGACAGACTTGCCCTCACGGATAGTACGGAATCCGTATAGTCTGCTCTACCGTGTGCTCTGCTAAAGTTCGGTAGGTGTCTGACGTCTACTTTTATGACAGCTGGTCCTTGGCTAAATTAGCTGGCAACGAAAATTTGCTCAACGTGGACGATGGAAGGACCGTCTTTTCATATTTTTTTTAAGTTAGCCATCGCAAGCACATTAAATGCAAAAGTTAGAAGCCGTGTGTAAAGTGTGGGCTGTATGTATATCTTAGGGCCCTTTTAATGACCTTAGAATTTAGGACCCACTCCCTTTGAGAGGATGTGGTCTGGTACATCTTTGTAGGGTCGTGGTCCTTGGCCCTGGACATGGCAAATTGGCAATGCATTTTATATACTTTTGATGGAAGTTTCTATAGAGCAAAATAGAGCAAAATGTCGGTGCTGAAAGCCCAAAGTTTCAAAAGGTAGAATATAGTTGTGATTGTGTACGGATAAAAATTTCTAAGAAGGCAAATATTGCTTTTAGTGGGCACCACAATTGAAACAAATATTTATAAGGTGTGAGTGGATGAAAACTAAGAAGTTGTACACATAAATTCCCATGTGTATGTCACAAAGTTGTTGGTCACACTTCAAATAGAATAGTGTGGGTTGAGAGAGTATTGACAAAAAATGTTTAATGAGAGGTTGCCCTATGCATCTTTAGCTTCTCATTAGATGGTCCAAAGTTAGGGAAATGTGGGTCAACTGATAAAGAAATATGAAGAAAAAAAGGAATATAGATAAGAATTTAATAGATATCAATTTTGAGTTGTTAGAATAATATTTATATTGATATATGATTGGATGATGTATTGATGTTTTTTTTTTAAATATTGTAGA
Organism: Pseudotsuga menziesii; assembly: GCA_001517045.1. Lineage (NCBI taxonomy): Eukaryota > Viridiplantae > Streptophyta > Pinopsida > Pinales > Pinaceae > Pseudotsuga > Pseudotsuga menziesii. Next base: position 44,573 of record LPNX010391470.1, read on the forward strand.
CTTCAATCTTTGTTAGGTGTTTATTTTTCTCTAAAAATAACTATACTTTATTATCGTATGTGTAAGATTTTCTGCACATAGTGAGGCAATCCTCTTTAGGTTGTGAAGATTACAATCAAATTGTTTATCTTTGAAAAGGAAAAATTTATCGAGAATCTACCTACTTTTTTGGTTTTGTAGTTTTTAATATATATTTGTTTTGCTTGGTATAATTTTTTTATACGTTTTTGTAAAATTAGATTAAAAATATAGCATGAAATCGAAAATGACAAAATTATATATCATTAGATTGAAGATTCAATGATGAATATATAGGTATCAAACTTATCACCTTCCATGGAAGAAATGAAAGGATTTCAACTCTTAGAGGTTGCAGCTATATGAAAATCTGCAAAATGGAAAAGGATTCTTGACTTCCAAGCCCTCAATCCAGGTTTAGACTTCAATAAAGGGTTTTAAATTACCTCAATTGAGATCTTTACAAGCCCTCAATCAAGGTATTTTAAAACCTCCGATCAAGGTATTCTTGACATAAGTAGTTGATTTTGGTTTAAAATTCTTGAGCGAGGATCCACATAGGTCATTTTTGGTTTAAAATTATCGACCCATTTATTTCAAAGGAAGAAAATTAAAGAATAAAAATTCTTAGGGTCAAAGAGGTCATCGCTTAGGAGTTGGTATCAATATGGGGTCTTAGGGTCAATATGGTGTCAAAGAAGTCAGTGGAGTCTTGCGAGTGGGTTAATGTTGGTCTGGAGATTACTATATTAGGTTATAATAAAAGTATTTCCAAATTCAAGGCGTTAGTAGATTATGTTGTTCATGGGTCAACGGTCAATGGTTAGTTATGGTGAGTGATTAATTTTAACTAGTAGTCAACACTAATAAACATAAGTCCAATATGGGTTAGGGTTACTAGATTATAAGCCAAGATTGGTGATGGTCAACCATTGTCGACTATCACCTTCCATGGTCAACAAGTTTAACTTTGGCCAATGGTGGTTTACATAGTCAATATTGCTAACAAAGATACACCATGGTCAACGAAGGTCAATAACAGTTGGTATGATGTATGAGGGTGGAGGGTAAATAGTTACCGAGGATAGTGGGTTGAAGGGATCAATGGTTAATGGATTGGTTTTTGGGGTTGGGGTTAGATGGCTAGACGTTGTGGTAGGTGATCAATATTGGATGATAGTCTAGATTAATTAACATATGTCCAATATGGTTTAGGGTAGTATGGGTCAGTGTCTCAATGATTGTCATCCATGCATATGATTTTCCATGGTCAATAAGGTCAATCATGGTCAATGACAATCCATATCGTCAATGAGGATGGAGGCCGAGGGACAATGGGTGTTTTATGCCAAACTCTTTAAATAGCATGAATTAGAAAGACAGAGTAATCCAACATCTTGAGAATGAAATAAAGAGATGAATAAGAAGCATCTTTGAGGGGGAAAACTCCTTTTACAATGTATCAAATGCACAAGACAAAATGAGATCATTATATGCATGAATTTCCTTTATTATAAATAGGAGATGAAATGATTATGATGTAACCTATTTCTAAGTTGAACTTACCACAACTAATGTAACAATGAATTATGGTTAAGGCCTTAACCTATCCCCCCTTTTTTTTAAATCCCTCAAAGCTTGTAATTGAGTCTGTTTCTTCATGAATTCCCCATTTTCCCATGTAGCTTCTTTTGGAGGCATAGGTACCCTATAATGGTTCTATTTTGAAGAGATAAAAAAATTCGATTGACAACTTTTTCTGGTTCAAGAATCACCTTCCCTTCTTCATCTAATTTTGGTAGTTTCATTTGCATTAGCATAGTTTGTCCTGGAACCTTTTTCAGGAAAAAATACATGAAAAACCTTATGAATGCAAAAAGAAGATGAATCCAACTCATAAGCAACTTATCCAATCTTGTAGGGTCCATAAATTTTGGAGCTAATTTCTTAGTTTTCTTTTGCTTGAGAGTAGATTGCATATAATGTTGTATTCTAAAAATTACCAAATCAACCTCCTCAATTTGTCTTTCAATTCCATATTGATATACTTGTTGAGTCATCTCATTATGGGTCATTTGAAGGTTTTCTTTAAGGATTTGCAAAGTATTTTAAGTATTTTCCACATGTGCATCTGTTGTCTATATATGGAATGGTCCTGCAAAAACGATGTGACACTAGGAGTTGTATAACCATAAAGAGATTCAAATGGAGAAATCTTACTAGATGTGTGATAGGCGGTATTATACCACCATTATGTTAAAGGAATCCACTTGACCCATTGAGATTGTTTCTATAAAGATAACAACGAAGGTAACTTTTTAAGAGATGTTAACTATTTATGTTTGGCCGCATATTTATGGATGATATGTTGAACTCATAACCACTATTGTTCCCCTTATCTTCCAAAATTCTTTCCAAAAAATTCTCATGAATTTTGGATCTCAATCACTGACCATTACTTTAGAAAATCCCTGAATTCTATGAATTTTCACGAACACTTCTGCCACTTTTTTTTGCAGTACATGTACTTTGAGTTCCACAATATTGTGCACATTTTGTGAGTCTATCCACAACCATAAAATGAGATCATTACCTTCTGATTTTGGTAAACCTATAATGAACTCCATTGATATATATTACCATATTTGATCATGTATGTGTAAAGGTTGAAGTAATTATGGAGGCTTGACTATTTATCTGTTATTTCTTTGGCACACCTGACATTCTCTTACAAATGTGTCAACATCTTTCTCCATTCCTTCCCCAAAACATATCGTTTGATCCTTCGATATGTTTTAAGGAACATTTAATGTCCTTCCGTCACAAATTTATAAGACTCCCTTATTATTTGTTGTTTCAACTTTGATTGAGGGCATAAAAATATTCTATCCTTGTACCAAAGGATATATTTTTTCCACTCCTAATGTTCCATAGAGCTCTTCCCTTCTTTTATACCTTGTATTTTCTATCTATTACCGTATTGCCTTCTTGCAATTCATGTTGAGCTTCTTCCAATCACACATGAATGGAAGATGTAATTGAATATAAACTAGACACTTCTTCTATTCTAGAAACAACATCTGCTACCACATTGTCCTTCCCTTTCTTGTAGATAATTTCAAAATAATATACTTGCAATTTTTCTACCCATTTTTTTTGTTCCTTTGATGATATTCTTTGCTCCAATGTACTTTATGCTCTCATGGTCTGACTTAACTTTAATATGCCTCCGCGTGGAATATTGTTGCCATTTTTCACAGCATGTAAAATTTTCATCATTTCTTTTTCATATGCAAATTTCACTAATTATTTCCCCTTGAATTGTTTACTTTCAAAATTCAACGGTGTCCCTTCTTCCATCAATATTGCTCCAATTCCTTATCATGATCCATCACATTTGACTAGACTTTTATCAAAATGAGTAGTTGTCAATAATTGTGTAGAAGGCATAACATTGTTTAAAAGTTAGAATGCCAAGGTCTCCTCTTCATTCCATACAAATGAATTTTTCTTCAATAGAGATGTGAGTGGGCCTACAACATGTGCATAATTGCTAACACATTTCCTATAATATCTTGTAAGGCCCAAAATTTTTCAAAGACTCTTGATGTTCTTAGGAATGAATCATTTTGTGATACCTTGAATATTTTGAGGGCCCACCTTAGCCCCTTCCCTCGAAACAATATGACCCTAATACTCTACTTCTTATTCCCAAAAGCACATTTGGACCATTTTACATACAATTGATTGTCCTTGAGAATTTGTTGGAATTGATCCACATGTTTAAGGTGTTCTTACCATGATTTGTTGTAAATAAGTATCTCATCAAAGAAAACCAACACAAACTTTCTAAGATAAGGCTGATTTTTTTTGCTCACGAGGCTTTGACAAGTAGGAGCATTAATCAATCCAAAAGGCGGGACTAAGAAGTCATAGTGCCCTTCATGTGTTCTAAAAGTTGTTTTAGGAATGTCTTCTCTTAATCTAATTTGTTGATCTTGATTTAAGATCTAATTTTGTGAAATAAGCTACACCATGAAGCTCATCTAATAACTAATCAATATTTGGAATAGGGGATTTATCCTTAATGGTGATTTTGTGTAAATCTCTGTAATCATGAAACATCCTCCAAGCATTATCATTTCTTCTCACCATCACTATTGGTGTCGGAAAGGAGCTCCTACTTGGTTTAATGATACCTGCATTTAACAAGTCATATTGTACCATTTTCTCAATCTCCCCTTTTTATTGATATGGATATCTATAAGGCCTTTTGTAAGGAAGAGTACTTCCATGTTTGAGTTGAATTTGATGTTAATGATCTCTAGATGGAGGTATCCCTATTACAAAACATTGGAAAACTATATTGTGTTTTTCCAATGTACATTTTAAATCATCTTGGATAATTTCATCCTTGTGCTTGACTTCCATCAAACAAATTTTAGTAATGATTCCAACACTACCCTTTTTTAGGTTTTTTTCAATTCTATGAGAACTAGTGATCTGAGAGAGTGGAGATTTTAACTCTTGGAGTTCATATAGAGTTCCTTCCAACTCAAATATCATGAATAATTCATAATTGTTTGTAGCCAAACTATATCAAGGGTCCTCAACCATTGAAACCCTAGAACACCATCTACTCCTCTAATGAGAATGTCATGTATGGGGCTTGATAAATTATAGTCTCCCATATAAAATTTAATATTATGGCATTTCCCTATATAATCAATACTCCCCCCATTAACAACCAATACTTGAAATTTGCCAATAAATACACAAAATATTTGAGTGGCCCTACTAATATTTTATCAATGAAGTTATGTGTACTACCTAAATCTATAAGTGGTATGAATGCTTGCTTCTTAAAGTATCATGTAATCTTGATAATTCGAGGGGCTAACACACCTTCCAACATGAACTAATACTTCAAACCTATCTATATCTATGGTATACACAATTTCTACATATTTTTCCTACTCTTTTTGGTTCATAAGTTTCTCCTCGCCTATTTGTGTGGATGCCTCTATTTCCTCCTCGTCATTATTATCCAAGGTGAATGGTTTTGTTTCTTAACATTTTTTCCCTATTGACCATTTGTTATTACCACCAAAACATAATCCTTTTTCTCTTCCTTCATCCATTTCCTTATGTGATATTCGAGTAGGTTGAGATAAGGTTTCCCTATGAGGCATAATTATATCCATACTTCTTTCATATGTTCTAGTGATCGACTTGTGTGTAGCCCTATTCTTGGCTTGAGTATGATAAGCATATTGCATAGCTTCCATAACATCTTTAGGATGTTTTAGGAAAAGTTCACTTTTAATGTCTTCTTTTAATCTGCCCATGTAAGATTTCAACTGATGTTGGGCACTTATGTTTTCCACCCTTGTAAACAATACATGAAATTCTCATTTACAATCTTCAACATCACCTAAGTGTTTGATTCTTGTCAACTAACTAAAGTAAACGTGTTCTCAAACATTGGCATATTGTGCTTCTAGGTCTCTTGTAAATATACCCCAAGTATAATGATAACAATAAGGGTTCTTTTTAACTTCCCATTGATACTATTGATAGGGTTTTGTCTAAAAATACAAACTTGTTAAGGAAATCCTTTGCTTATCATCCATAATATTATGCAAGTCAAAGTATTTCTCTATTTGGTTCACCCATGTAAGAACATGATCTTTACCATTAAGCTTTCTTAATTCAACTTTGGGGAAGTGAATACCATTAGGAACCCCTCCTTATTAGCTTTGATATTAGGGTTAAATCCTTCTGGAATATGTGCATTAATGGAAGGTTGTTCGACATGAATACTATCTTTATTTTCACCACGAGTTCCTTGGGTCACATTATACCTTTAGAGAACCTCTCATATAGGGTTTGTATGAGCTTGTCATCTTCTGATTTATATTTTTCATCTCTTGATCCATTATTTCCATAGTTTGATCCATCATTTCCATCTTTTGGATATTCAATTTCAACTTAATTTGTATATCATTATTTGTGTTTATCAAACACGTGTCACTAACCTATCACTCAATCCGTTAACTTTGTCTTCCAAATTATATATTTGGCTATACATTTCTTCATTTTGTTCACGAGTCATGGTTTATCTCTCTAGAGAGTTAATTGGTGTATTTTTATTTTACAAAACCCTTGGGCATGTTAGCCAAAAATCATATTTATCTATAATTATCCCCTTTTCCCTCTTTATCACACCCTTTGAATCACCCAAAAAATATGTTCCAATCAAAAGCTATGCAAGTTTCAAGTTAACATATCTTTAAAAACAGTGGTTTGTAGGATGTCTTTCTAATTGACCTTTTTCTTGAATTATGTCTAAAATTTTGCCATTCCCCGAGTCAGAAATTTTGGCCCTTAGTAGCCTGGTATGTCTTCTATGCACTATTCCAAAGGTTTGACCAATTTATGACATGCTAAGGGAAATTTATGGTAACTTTCCTAAAACTTGTTACAATTTTGTCCTTTATGAAGAGAGTGAACTTGTATGACTTGCCATGTGTCTATTTTTTTCAACCTACTTCTTAAATTTTCTACAAAAAACAATGCGGTCTTTCTTATTTTTGATGCAACTCATGGCACTCAATTTTTGTCTTGAAATCGTCAGATACAATAGTTTTACCCGAAACACATGTTTGAAACTACTTTTTGTACTTGTTAAAAACCCTAAATTATACATACTATAACTTCGAGCTGATAGTGAACTAGAACCTGCAATTTTTGCCACATGTACTTTGTTGGACTTCAATCCACTAATGCAGATTAAACCTTGAGTTTATGTCAATCCGGAGTTTGTAGACTTAGAGGCATATCCAAGTATAAGGACTCAAAGCTAGACCTAACTGGAATTCTAGTTTACTTATGAAATAAACCTATTGAAAGATTAAGACACTGTAACTTGAAAACACAAAAACTCCCTTACAAAAGCAGCTTCATTTGCTCTTTCAGTTACACAGCAGTTTATATGTGGAATCTTCTGAGATAATAAAAAAAACAAATTAAACCTAACCCTAAAATATGAATTACGAGACCTATTATCCCAACATTGAGTAAGCAATCAAACATCAATTTCTCTTACAGGAAAGCATTCGCAATGTATAACTGCTCTTAATACTCCATCGTTGAATAAACAAGCAATGTACAGCAATGTGAGATAGTAGTCTGAACCATTCCTTCAATATATAACTAATGAAATAACAGAGCTTATAAAACTAATTCAAAATAGTCTAACTCGTTCTGCAATAAAGAAATCGAATTCTACAGGAATTAAAAACATACCACTGGCAACAATCCAAATCGTTTACTGGCAACAATCCAAATCGTTCACTGGCAATAAAAGGGTGTGCAGACTTGACAAAGGGGGCCCTCCAATGCCTCATTTACACACGCAGAGAGAGAATCACAGAGCTTAAACTTCAATTATATTCACCATAGTAAATCGATCATACACAGTAATCAAACAACGCTAAACGTTTTCTGTCTCAAAATAGTGATACGTTTCTCCTCTGTCTTATCAAATACTTATACAAACTAGAAATGCTATTAATCTGGAAAGCTAATTATGAATTACAATCCTCGAGATCCTCTATCAGATCCATGAAAATAGACAAAATCGAAACTGCCCTGATTTTGTGCTGAGTGGTAACACAGGTGGTCATCTTTGACCGTCATTGACTCGCCACCTGTGAGAGCCACATCATCTATTCGTTGGAAGTTTAACCATCCTTGGACACTGAGGATCGTTTCCCCATCTTTCAGTTCACGCCTAGCTGGCCTGCAAGTATCCAACCTAGGGGACATTACGGGAAGTTAGCACATCCTGTAATTCTGAATAAAAACTTTAGTTTAAATGCCTTAAAAAATCTCATAATTCAATTTGTTAAAAAGCAATGACATTTATACCTTTGACCAAAGTTTGTGGGTGAAATTAAGGCTTTATAAATCAGTATGAAGGTTTTATGGAGGGAATTGGAAGATATTTAGATGACAAAAAGAGGTCAAAATGGTGCCCAACATACTTCACTATGTCTTTGGAGTCTCCTCGAAGTTTAGCAATTTGAAATGTCACCAAAACAAATTTATAACAAAAATGGATCTCATAACAAATCTTATGCACCAAATTCCTAAAATAGCATAAAATTAGAAAGGGAGAGTAACCCAATGCCTTGAGAATGAAATAAAGTGATGAATAAGAAACTTGTTCAAGGGGGCAACGCCCTTTTACAATGCATAAAATGCACAAGACAAGATGAGATCGTTGTACAAATGAATCTCCTTTCATATAAGTAAGAGACGAAGTAATCATGATGTAACATGCTATTAAGCCAACATAACCATAACTAATATACTAATAATGAATGATGGTTATGGTTGTAACAATGGGTTAATGTGGTTATTGTGTTAAGAGGTTTCAAGGTGATGAAATTATAAGGTTGTGTGGTTATTAGATTACTGGAATATTAGTGGGCATGAATTTCATGGGCGAGTGGGATAAGAGTGAGTGGGTCAATGTGGACAATATTTTGAACCATGGTGAATATGGTGTGTAGCATCAATATAATAAACATGGGAAAATTATTATCTATATAGTTGATGAGGGTGGAGGTTTTATGGGTTAAAGGGTTTATTGGGTAGGAATTTTATGGGTGATAGATTATTGAGCTACACAATTAATGTATTAGTCGATAAATGGTCATAAAATTAGTAGGAAAGCAAGCTAGGTGTTAGTGGGTCAATGCGATTAATATGGTGAACCATGGTGGATATGGTATATATAGTCAATATGGTTAACAAAGGTAAGGTACGGTTAGTGGTGTTTATTGATTATTAACAGTGGTTGATAAGGTTAATGGGGTGGAGAATTGATGGGTTGATCAGGTTATTAGGTGATGGGATTATTAGGCTATGTAGCTAATGTATTAGTAGATAAGTGGGCACAATATTGTTCATGGGTTTTGGACTAGGGATTTGTGGTTCAATGTGGTTAATATGGTGAACTATGGTGCGGATGGTCTATATGGTAATTATTGTCAATACGAGTAAACCATGGTCAACGAGTCTCGATGAGGGTGGTGAGTTAATGTTTTGAAGGGTTATTGGTGTAGGAAGCTTATGGGCAATGGGAAAAATGACATATGTAGTTAATATATTAGTGTATATGTGGGCACACTACTCATGGGAAAGTGGAATAGGGGTCAATGGATCAATGTGGTTAATCTGGTGAACCTTGGTGGATATGGTTTATATAGTAAATATGGTCAACAAAGGTCAACCATGGTTTATACTGGTGAATGATTCTCAATGATGGTCCATGTGGTTGGTGAAGGTGGATTTTTGTTGGGTTAAGCCTATTGGGATAGGAGGTTTTTGGGTGATGAGATTAATGAGATATGTGAGTAATGGATTAGTGGATAAGTGGGCACATCATTCATGAATAAGCAAGAGTAATAGTTAATGGGTTAATGCAATTAATATGATGAACCATGGTGGATATGGTCTATATAGTAAATATGTTGAGCAAAGGTCAACTATGGTCAATGATATTCAATAGTGGTGCATATGGTTGATTAGGTTAGAGGTTTTATGTGGTCATTCTGCTAAGAGGGTTGTGGGCATAGAATGATTGGGCTTGTGGTTAATGGATTAGTGGATATGTGGTCATGTAGTTCATAGGATGCATGCTAGGGGTCAATGGGTTAATGTAGTTATTGTGACCATGGTGCATACACTATATATTTTCACTATGGTCAACATGGATAAACAATGGTTAATAGAGGTAAATGATGGTTAATACGGTCGATTAGGGTGGAGGGTTGATGGGGTTATTGGTTGAGGAGTTTTGTGGGTGTTGTAATGATTATGTAATGTAGTTAATGGATTGGTGCATATGTGGAAATGGCTTTGATGGGTAAGCAAGCTAAGGGTTATTATGTTAATCATGTGGTTAATATGGTGAAGCATGGTGTATATGCATATGTATTCAATATGGTCAACATAGGTAAACCATGGTTAATAGTGGTCAACGATGATTAATGATGGTCCATATGTTCAAAGCATAGGTAGAGAGTTGATTGGGTTATTGGGTTAGGAGGTTTGTGGGTGGTGGGATTATCATGTTATGAGGTTAATGGATTTGTGGATACATGGGAATGACATTCGTGTGTGAGTGGGCTAAGTGTTGATGAATTAATAACATTAATATGGTGAACATGGTACATATAGTTAATATGGTCAACACAATTTCACCATGTTCAACTATGGTCAATGGTTGGTGAAATGGCCAATGATGATCAAGGGTTAGTGAGTTAGTGGTTTGAGCAAGTTGAGGTGTTGTGGTGGATTAGGTGGTTAATGAGATAATTAGTGGTCATCATGGATTAAGATTGTGAGTTGCAATGGGGCATTGTTGTTGACTAATAGTTATTATTATACAACATAGGTGGATATGGGTTCGGGGTTTATGGGTTAGTGGGTTTCTAGATGAACCACAACCAACCTTGGTAAACTGCGACTGAATATGGGTTTCCACGGTTGAAAAGGTCAAACATGGTCAACAATGGTCCATCATTGCCAATAATGGCCAATGATGGTAAATAATAGTCTATGTAGTCAATGGAGGCGAGGGTTTGATGTGTTAATGGGGTTACTGGGTTAGGAGGCTTATCGATGATGGGATTATTAGGTTGCGAGGTGAATGGACTAGTGGATTACAAATGGGCATGATGCTAGCGGGGGAGGGAGATAGGGGTTAGTGGGCCAATGTAATTAATATGGTGAAGCATGTGAATATGGTATATATAGCATCAATTGATTAATAAATGATGGTTATACATTAGTGAGTTGTTGGTTTAGTAGGTTGGGTTATTATAGTGGATTAGCTCTTTAACGGGATAGTTGGTTGGACAAGGGTAGATGGTTAGTTGTGATATGGGATCGATGTGTCAAGTGGTGATTGTATGAGGGTTTATACAAGTTATGGATCAAAGTGTTTCAAGGGGTATTGTATTCAGGTTTATCATGTATTAAGGGGTCTATGTTTCAAGGTTTAGTGTGTTTAGGGTAATAATGCATTAGGGGGTTAGTGTCTTCAAGGTCATGGTGTGTTGGGGAGTGAGTTTGTTAGAAGGTTAGTGTGTTTTAGGGGTAGTTTGTTTAAGGTCCTTGTGTGTATAAGGAGTCATAATGATCAAGGCATCTATTAATGTCATAGTGGTTAGTGGTGGCTATGTCATAGATCAAAAGGATTGGGAGGTATAGCGTGTATTGGGTCCTAATAGTTAGGGGTCTTGTTACGATCAGGAGTTTTTGTGTGAAGGTCACTGTGTGCGAAAGGATGATTGTGTGATAAAGTCTTGACGAGTTAAGATGATTAAATACGCATGTGATCATAATGATATAATATAAATAATGCATAGTAGATAATATTGACCTTGACATGAGAGACAAACATGTTATTGGAGGATTTAAACCTTCATCATTGAAATAACAATGTTGCTATTTTACTAACCAACCAAGATTTTACTATCATTTTATTATTAAAATTAAAATATTATTACTATTAATAATACTTATTATTATTATCGGCTCATTGGGTCATCCAGGAAGAAACCGGTGGCCCCTTCCATTCCAAAATTCATCAAGAAGCTAGACGAAATTCATGAAATAGTTTTACTAGAAGAGCAGCACATCAAAATTTCTCTGGCATTGGCAGAACGAGGATTGGTAGGCCAGTTCATGGGTCTATGGCCGTCGACCAAAACCACCGATGATTGGATCCAAAGAAACTGGCGGCCCCTTCTAAAACATAGTGTGACCTGCTACCCTGTAGGAAAGGGCTTCTATATTTTCGAATTGATCTCCAAAGAAGATCATGATCTCATCTTCAGAATCCGACCGTACTTTATGGGCTCTCAGGGACTGTATCTCAATCGCTGGTCCCTGGACTATGATCCAACCGTTGATGTTCCAAAAGAGGTACCAGTTTGGGTGCGCCTCCCGAATCTACCTGTTCACTGCTAGAATGCCCAATCGCTTGAAAGGATTGGAAATAAACTTGGCCGATACATTGACAAAGCAGAACCAAAGGGGCAGTACACCTGTGCCAAGGTTTGCGTTGAGATTGACTTAGAGGCTGGACTACCAGAACCAATCAAACTCTTCGTTGGAACTTGGCACCACTTCCAAAAACTGGACTATGAGCAGCTGCCTTTCAAATGCAAGCTCTGTCATGAACATGGACACTTCCAGAGAAAATATCCCAAAGCTCAGCAATCGAAGGAATTTGAAGGATGGAAAACAATCAAGAAAAGTAAAATGGCCCCAAAAGTTCAAGAAAAACGAGCAACGAACAACAGGCAGAAGCAAGATTCAAACGCAGCTCACAAAGCAAACTCCTCAGCTGCAAAGAATACAGCAGAAGATCTGAACAAGGAAGCCGATCCGCAAATGGCAAGCCCCTCTCTAGCCCCAGCAGTAGAAGTAATAGAACTGGACAATAACCAAGCCCCTGAGGCGGGAGATCCTTTGGAACTTGGCGAAATCCCCAATCGAGAAAGTGAGAAAGCTCTGTTACCAAATCTTGAAACAGAACCTCCTCTCTTTGCAGACCCAAAAGAAACTCCAGCTTATGATACGGATCCAGCAAAATCTAAAGATTTGGATGAAGACCCGTCTAATCTGGACTTTGATCCGTGTGGATACTCTCATGAAGGTGCCACCGAATCTAGCAGTTCGCATGCAACACCAATCCATTCCACCAGAGGCCGCAAGTCAAAGAAAAAACATAGGGAAGAGAAAGCCCTACGAGATATAACCAAGGGAACTAAAAAAACTTTTACTACTATAATGAGCACCAGATCAAAGCAAGGCCAAGCCTCCAAAGGGGCCTCCCCCCCCAAGTAGGTTTAGAATGCGTTACGTCTTCTGGAACTGCAGAGGTTTAGGCTCCAAATCAAAAGAAGAAGCGCTGAAAAACATCATCAGAATAAATAAGCCTGACATCCTTCTGGTTCAGGAGACAAAAATGGAGGATACTATCCTCTACCAAGCTGGAAATACCTTCTGGAAAAAAGGAAAAGGGAAAGCGATAAGCTCAAGGGGAGCATCAGGAGGATTAGCCACCTTCTGGGACATATGCAAATTTGAGCTGATCAATGAAGAATGCAGCATGCATTGGCTCTACACCAATCTCTGCCATATTGATTCCGACCTTCAAGTAAGTCTCTGTAACTTATATGTTCCTAATCTTCTTTATAAAAAGCAAAATTGCTAGGAATCTCTAGAATCCTTCCTTAATCTGCACAACCCTAGAAACATAATCTTAGCTGGGGACCTAAATATTACGTTGGCTGCTGATGAAAAGAAAGGAGGCTCCCCAATCATAGATCAAGCCAGAGAATGGGTGGAGGACATTATTCTTGGCTAGGACCTTCTTGACATAAAGCCCTCGGTAGGGAAATTTACTTGGACAAATAAAAGGCTGGGTCTGGGCCACATTGCGGCCTGCCTTGACAGATTCCTTATTCACTCTGACTTCCTTTCCACAGGGCTGATGGCCTCGTCCAAAATCCTCCCCAACTGTACCTCTGATCATAAACCCATCCTCTTGGAACTCTCTTCTGAACCTAACCTAGGCCCAATCCCCTTCAGATTCAGCCCTCTATGGATCCTCCAAGAAGATTTTCAGCGAATAGTCACCGATTCCTGGACCACCCTGCTCCCTGGCTCCCCTTCTTTCTCGTGGGATCAGAAACTAAAAAGGCTCAAAAAGGACCTTAAATAATGGGCCAAACACCTAAAATCTCCCACATCAAGCAGAACTGAGACCCAAAAATCTCTTGAAAATCACCAGCATTTAATGGAAACCATTCGAATCACGAACAACATTCAATCTAAAGAAACTGAGTTCCAAAAAGCCTTCTTTCAAGCTTGCAGAGTAGAAGAGGAATACTGGTGACAAAAACCTAGAAGCATGTGGCTCGAAAGTGGTGACAAAAATACCACCTACTTTCACAAGCAAGCAGAGGCCCAGAAAAACTACAAAGTTGTGTCTGAAATCTACTACCAAGGGACACTGGTAAAAGATTTTGAAGATATCAAAAAAGCGGCCTTCACCACCTTTAAAGACCTCTTCTCTGCCCCGGATGATGAGCCCCTAAATCCCTGAAGCCACCCCTTTGAGTTGATCCCCCATCTTGTCCAAGATGCTGATAATCTCAGGTTAACAGCCCCGATCTCTATGAAGGAACTCAAGATTGCCCTTTTTCATATGAAACCAGACAATGTCCCAGGTCCAGACGGGTTCACTGTCAGATTCTTTACCACTTGCTGGGACATGATCAAGCTAGACCTTCTCAGAATGGTTAGATTTACCCAATCATCAAATAAACTGGGAGGGAGTACAAACTCTGCTTTCTTAACTCTGATCCCCAAAGAAAAAGGAGCAGCCCACTTCTCTAGATTCAGACCAATCTCGCTATGTAACCTGAGCTACAAAATTGTGACCAAAATGATTGCAAACAGGCTCAAAAAAATCCTCCCCAAAGTTATCCTGGAAAACCAAGGGGGATTCATCAAAGGCCGAAAGATTCAGGATAATATTCTGCTGGTTCAAGAAGCCATTCACTCAAGTACCCAAAATAAAGAGGAAGGAATGGTCATAAAACTTGACCTTGCCAATGCCTTTGACAGGGTCAAACATGATTTCCTTTTCCTTGTAATGAAGAAACTAGGCTTCTCCCCCTCCTTTGTGCACTGGGTCCAAGGTTGCATAAGCTTGCCCTGGATTGCCCCGCTGATCAATGGCCGACCCACTGACTTCTTCCAAGCTTCCAGAGGTTTAAGACAAGGTTGTCCTATATCTCCTCTTCTCTATGCAATCCAGGCCTCTGTGCTAAGTTTCCAACTAAACCACAGTCAGCAAAGAAGCTTGCTACCTGGTATCCGAATGGCTGAAAAAGTAAAAGAAATAAATCATGCTCAATTTGCGGACGACACATTGTTGCTAGGAGGAGCCAGTATCCACACAACAAGACATTTCAAGCAATAATTGGAAACCTACAAGCAAATTTCAGGTAGCAAGATTAACTTCCAGAAGAGAAAAATCTATGGCTGGAATTGCTCAGTTCAAGATCTTGGAGAGATAGCAAGATTTCTAGGAATGGAAGCAGTTCACGAATGGGACTCCACCTACCTGGGGGTGCCTATCTCTAAAGGTGGCCCAAAAGCATCCCATTGGTCCCCCATTATTGACAAGTTCAAAAATCGAATTCAAAATTGGGGCTCCAATTGGTTAAACCTGGCTGGGAAATCTGTGCTTCTAAAATCAGTGCTAATGAGTATTCTGATCTATCAAAACTCCATTCTGCTAGCTCCTTCCTCTGTTATCGGAAACATTGAAAAGCTGATAAGAAAATTTCTTTGGGAAGGAGGAAAAGGAAACTTACACAGACCCCATCTAGTCAGCTGGGACAAAATTCAAAAGCCCTTCAAGGAAGGGGGCCTGCAGATCAAAAATATTGCCAAACAAAACTTAGCAATGGGAGAAAAAATTCTTTGGAATCTCGTCTCTGGCCGGGAAAGTTGGAGCAAGAAAGTGCTGAGGAAAAAGTACTACCCAGGATCAAGATTAAGATGCTTAGATAAGCCGACTCTCTGTAAAAAAGGATCTCCAATCTACAAACTTTGTCTCAAAGTCTCAGAGCACTTCAAGCCTATGCTCTTCTGGATCCCAGGGAATGGTAAACAAATCAAGCTGTGGGAGGACTCCATCATGGGAGAACAACCTTTGGGGCACCTCCCAGGAATAAGAAATTTAAAAATATGGATGAAGGAAAACAGCCTGGAGACTCTTTGGGATATATCCAGTTGGGAGGATGAAGGGGACTGCGTGTGGAAAGACTGGAATTTAGGCAATATCCCCATTGGGCTTAAAGAGGAAGCGGATCTCCTGCTACATCTTCTGCAAGGGAAAGCACCGATGACAGAGCGATCTAAAGACAAAAGAGGTTGGGGTCAGCTTTCAGGATCCTACACTACTGCAAAAGGGTGCAGGACCTTTCAAGCCATTCAATATGCAGCCCCTGATCTGGCAAAATGGAATTTCATTTGGTCTCATCCCTTTGTCCCCAAGATAGACCACTTTTGTTGGACTGTAGCTCACAATAACATCCTCACAGGTGACAATCTTAAAAGGAGAGGGTTGGGAGACCCCTCCATATGCCCTCTCTATCTCCCTGAGGAGGAAACCATAAACCACCCGCTATTAACTTGCCCCTTTGCAAAGGAAGTCTGGGAGATTGTCCTCAATCTAAGTCCCGAAACAGTTACTCTCCCTGGAAATGTCACCGATCTGTTCTCTGATTGGGCCAAACTCTCCCCCTTTGACCTTCATAAAAAAGCTCTCCTCAAATCCATCTGGTTCTGGACCCCCAAAGTCACCTGTTGGAAAATATGGCTTGAACAAAACAGGCGAATCTTTAGAGATGAAGAAAGACCCAGCCCCAAGGTGGCCTCCATTTGCAAAGCTCTTATGGCTGAAGTGATTGATTCCAAAAGAACTCTCAAGAATTCAAGAGATCCGAGCCACAATGAACTTAGCTGGATGTCTCACTTCCCTTCAAAAGCAACAACATGCTCCAATACCAATGATCAAACAGAGAAATGGGAAATCCGTCTGGACGAGCAAGCATTCCTGAAGTGGCGCTCCTCTCTAAACGAAAGCTGTCTCTTCTTTGATGGGGCCTCTAAAGGAAATCCGGGGCAGGCATGAGGGGGGGGGGGGTCCTCTTCTCGGCTGGAAACTCAATTCTGACATCATATGCATGGGGCCTAGGTATGGAAACAAACAACAAAGCCGAAGCCTTGGCGCTTTAGCAAGGACTAAAGCAGGCCCGAGAAAATAACATTGACGAAATCTCAGTTTTTGGGGACTCGAGAATCATCATCCAAGCGATGATCCTTAAGAAATTTCCATCTCATTTCCATATCTTAAGGATCCTCCACAAAATCTCGCTGATAGCTTCCAAATTTCAAAAGATCAGTTACTATCATGTTCTGAGGGGACTCAACGATCTAGCTGATGCTAAAGCAAATAAAGCAGTTCTCCTGGGCAGGAGCATTATTAGTGTGGATGGCAGAGAAACCAAATGTAACCTCCCCTAAATCTGATCTAAAATCTCTGACGAATATTGGCTGGTCGCAGGCAAGGACCAATCAATATCTTACTATTTTCAACCCTAAAAACATGGTACACAAGAATCTAAGGAGCTATGAGACAGTCTACTGGGAAATTACGAGGCCCCATCTCTCCTACACACTCAATCGGAATGAGGCTGCGAATTCTCGAGGCCCCAACTCTGCCACGTCTCATAATTCAAAGTCACAGCAAAATCCAAAAGTGTTTTCCGAAACAAGCTTAGAGCATTGGAGGCCGCTTTCACAAAGACCGTGGCGAAGCCCATCATCAAATAATTCCACTTTGTCTCTGCTTTGTCCGTCATTTCTGCTCCTCTGGATCTGCTGGGATTGTCGGGACTTCTGCTGTAATGCTGGTATTATTAGATATGCTTTTTATTCTTGGAATCACTGGATATCACCCAGCTCCATGAATTTTGTCTGTCCAGGATTCTCTCCTTATGTAATAAAGCACCCGGTAGCTTTTTTACCGGATACTAATTAATCTTCCCCTTGTTTTGGTAAAAAAAATAATACTTATTATTATCAATATATTATTTATTTATTATTATTATTTTCTTAATTTAAACATTTATTTAGTGTAGATTTTCAAAATTTTCATCCATAAATATTTCTGAAAAAAAATATTATGATAATCATTCTATAATATATTTCTTATGGACATTATAATGTCGAGCATTAAAACCACTAGTTACAAAAATGACCTATGATGAGAAAATCATGGTCAATTATTAAAATCTATAACCTATAGGATATGACCTTCACACATACAATACTCGCAAAATGCATGCCAAAGGATAATGATAATGATGCTTTATTGAAACACAATGGTGTAGGCGGGGAAGTTCAACTGAGAAACCTTTTTATTTCCTTTGATAATTGTAAAGCCTATGTGGTAGTATACAATTTCACTTTTGTGGGCCAATCAAATCATTTGGCCTTTGTAGCTAAACACTTTTAGTGGAAGACAACATTCCCCTAAATTAGACATTTGAAATAAGGTTTAAAGGGAAAACATAATTGCTTATACTTTTTAATCATAATTAGAATCTTTTTAACTATAATTAGTATATGGTAAACATTCTCACTTCCACTCTGGAACACATTATCTTCACAAGATATCATAAATTGGCCTTGTGATTTGGTAAATATTCTCACTTTCATTGAACACATTATCTTCTCAAGATATCATAAACAAAATAAAATAAAATAATATAATCTAAAATAATATATATAATAAAATTTAATATATATGTTAATGAAATAAAATAAAATTTAATATTATTGAATTATTTTTTAAGATAATTTTAAATATTTGATAGAAACACAAAGTGATGCTTATTCACAAAGGAAGTCAATTTTGTAATTTGACTTTATGATTTTAAATTTACAATTCATAATACTTAACCTTTCACGTTAATTTACAAATATAATTAACTAATTTTTAAAATTTTATTTTTAAATATAATCAATCACGTTAATTTACAAATATAATCAATCACTTGGTTTTCTTTAGAATTTTATTTTTTACTTGAAAAACCTTTAAGAAAAACAATTCTAAATGGCCATAGTTGTGATAAGTTAAAAAGTTAGGAAGATCAACATTACAACAAATATTTTGAATTTAAGCTTAAATATGGACGTATTCACAATATTTTTATGAAAAAATAATTTTTACTTTCAACCCTCTTAATATCATAATAACAAATCTTTTATTCTAGAATGTTTTAAAAACTATCCTACCATTGTTTTTATTTAACAATTGATTATTTAAATTTTATGATCTTTACCCTTGACCTTTCAAAACATTTAATTATATTATCACGCATCACCTTGATTGTAAGTCAATGGAGCCTTAATCAATTAATATCCATTGGGATTAATAATAAGGCATCACCTTGATTGTAAGTCAATGGAGCCTTGATCAATTAATATTCATTGGGATTAATAATAAAATAAGCATTCACACATATTTGTTTTATTAATAAACAATTATTATTAATTTTTTTAAAAGTTGGTGTAATGGTTATGGACTTTTGTTTAATGAATTTCTCTGAAACATTTTGCAATGCCAATGTTGTAAATCTATTTTTCAACCGATGAATAGAATTCACATATTTAAGGAAAAAGTGTAATAACTTTATTAAATACAGATACTTATAAAATTTTATATTATGTTTTGTAAAAATCGATAAAAAAAAAATTAAAATTAAAATTAGTTAAATAGTAAAATCTAGTCTTAAAATTTTTCATTAAGTTAACATATTTCCGAGCTTCCTTAAATTATATCATAGTCATCTTTGATCTTGTTAGATAGGTTTGTAAACTTTAAGTTGAATTGGATTTTCATTGAAAGTAGTAGTGGTCCCTTTATTTGTGGGACAAGGAACTCTGTGTATCTAACTATTTAAGTGCTAAAGTCTATGAAGCAATGACTTTTAATACATGGAGAAATTATATTTGACTTTCAATTTCCAAAGGTACGTGACTCTTGAGCTTATTTTCTACCAACTAAAACTAAATATTTACAATATTTACAAAATGAATCATAATCCGTAAGAATTGGGTTTCCAATACTTGTCTTAATCTTTTTATTCATATTTTTAAATACCACAACTAGAAGCACCACCTCTAGCTTGATGGTTTCCACCATGTCTGGAATTTCAAATTTACTCTACCTGTCTAAAGGAAATTTGATGACAGTTTTGTATTTTTCATGCCTCTTAGTTACGTTCTATGCAAATTCATGAATGTCAAATTGCTTTGCATTTCTATATAAGATGATTATTCTAAACACCATCTTTGCAAATCGCAGGCACGGTACACACCAAGTTAGGCTTCTTGAGCACTAACATTAATATGCATGATTTTGAGTATCTAGTAAATTTCATGGCGCTATCTTGCGGCAGCCGAGCATACTGGATTGGTTTGGTTTGTATAGATCATACAGGTAACGCTATTTTCATTGATTTGAGGTTCTGCAGGTGGACTACTCTTTGAAATGAGTGACATTTTTCGGGGTTGAGTCTTAGACTCGCAACCTACTTAGTACTGCATATAGCTACCAAACTCAACAACCAAACTCCAAAGCATTAATTCCAACATACTATGGTGCCATATTATTTCTCCTCGAGTGTCAAAACCCTGTCAGATCTAGCCAAGTGCCAAAGTACTAAAATTTATGACGGGTTATGGACAAAACGAGAGGTGAATTTAACGGTTCTCATTTTCCCATACAAGTAGACATTGACGTGTGACCAGTAATTTTACATGTCAAATACGTTTAAATTTGAAAAATACGTCCTCTGGGACGTTAAATTCCAGGCCTGGTTTCCACCCAGGGTTAGGGGTTGTTGAAAAACTTATGCCAAGTCATTTTGGAAAATAATGACTTCTTGTGTCTTACTCCCACTCTTATATATTAAGACGCTCAATAAACACTTTACAGAGCAACATTTATTGTTGTTACTTTAGAGATGTAAAACATCATATTTAATTATTAAATCAAATTCAACAATTCACATCTTCACAACAACAATATTAAATGCTACACTACAAAAATGTTTATTAAAAATCGTATCTCAATCTTAATTCACATCATCACAAGAACAACATTAAATGCTACACTACAAAAATGTTTATTAAAAATTGTATGTCAATCCCAAATCCAAGAAATGCTACACTACAAAAATGTTTATTAAAAATCGTATGTCAATCCCAAATCCAAGAAAGAATAAACATCTTTGTAAAACAATCAAAAGAGCGAGCGATCGATCTTGTGGAACAATCAATAATTGTCGCCTTGGTAAATCAAGGAAAAAAATATTTTACATGCAGCAGAGTAATAAATACTCGGACGACAGTACTATGGATCGTTGGACCTCAAACAAGTTGAGATCCAATGACCCACAGTGTTGCGACAACATCATTTATTACTATGTTGTATGTTGAATATGGTTTATCGTAAGCCCATTCCTCAACCTCTCTTTTGAATATGATCGACATACACGTCGGTATTCCAAACCTCCAGAAGGAAAATAGGTTAACACACATAATTCGAGATAACATCTTTCACGATTCTCAATGATAGAGACGATCCAAGTTACTTTATTAGTAAGTCCACTTCCCAATTCAATCTAAAGCATTATCCTTCTTTTTCTTGTCACCTTGTCAGAGATATTATGATCGAATCTGTGAACACCTTGACATACTCTATGAGACACCTCCAACATGTCCACTCATTTCAATGTCTTCCTTGACATCTTAAGAGAGACACCACCTCCAACATCTGCACTCATTTCAACATGTTGCTTCCACAAGAAAACCTTCGAGTCACATGTTTTGAAGTATGTCTCCCTAACATGAGCACTTAAAGAATCTTTAAATGAATAGATCACTAGCTTTACCTACATGATTATTAATTAGAATAATTAATGACATGATTACTCGTTATAATAATAAAGAACTCAAACATTCTAAAAGCTTGGGAATAGCCTAACCTTCTCATTTTCTAGGATTTGTGGACTTTCCTACTTTCTAAGAAGCTTGAGGGTAAGTGATCATTTCCAATTTCTATCACATTAAAAAAGATTGATAGGATTTAGAAGCCAAATTATCTAGAGCTCAAATTATGTCTTGTTAAAGAATAACCGATTTGAAATATAACACATATTCTATTGGTTTTTTATATATTGTAATAAGTTAGTTTTAGTGGAGGTTAATTAGTATTGTGATCATTATATGAAATACTTTTTTATATTCAATTGGTTTTCATCATTATGTGTTCAAATTGTTACGACCCTAAGTTAAGTGTTATTGGCAAGGCGTTTTAGAGGGGCGATGGGTTGCGGTATTTAAGAGTGTACGACGAGCCTTTGTGTAGGGATGCGCTATTCAAGAGTGCACGATAAGCCTTTGTGTGGGGATGCGCTATTCAAGAGCGCACAACACGTTCATAAGATTTGGTAGCCTTGGTGGTCGGCTCACAGTGAGACAAACATGACGATGTACTAGTGTGTTGGATCACTAGGAGGACCAAGTGATGATGTTGAGTCAGGTGGCTTGCATCCCAACAAGTGTCTGCTTGGTGGACTCAACAGAGAATGATGCGTTGAGTATTACATAAGTGCGACGTAACACTCGGTTAGGACAATATGCCTTGATGGATGGCACAGGAACACATTAGTATGTTAGCATGTGGTTGGACTTGGCTAGGTTGCAAGAATAACACCTCAAGGCATACTCAAGGTTTGATCTTGGTTGAGCATGCAGGCACAGGTAAGTGCGTTATGGGTCGTCCAAGTGTTGGCTCGGGGGTGAACATCTGACGGATCGAATGGTCTATGGTTGGGTGGTGTTGCAACAGGTTGCATTGCGTATAATGAACGAGAATTTAACAATCCGCGCGACTCTAAGGTGTCTTACTTGGGTTCGGTCATGATGGATTTGGTTAGGCGTAATTCGAGTGAAACTTGCGGTTGATGGCCAAGCCTAGCTAGCAAGCTCACGATGGTACTACACGTGTCTAGGCTTTCAAATGATATGAGACGCTTGAAATAATTAAAAAAACCTAAACTTGTAACACAAATATCCATTAGTAACAAGTTGGTTTAAATAGATATTAACCATTACCATTATCATCATATAAGAATATTTTCGATGTTCAATTGATTTCCTTAATTATATATTCAAATTTCATTAGTGACAATTTGATTTCCATAAACGTTAACCATTATCATGATCATGTTTATATTGATTTTGGAATATGCTTTTATGTTACACTATAATTATTATTTTTATAAGTATACTTAGACCACCACGATTTTTTAAATTAAAAAGTGGATGTAATTATAAGTATGTTTAGACTACCTCGAATATTTTAATTAAAAAATGGATGTAAGTATAAGTATGTTTAGACTACCTCGAATTTTTTAATTAAAAAATGGATGTACCACGATTTTTTAAATTAAAAAATGGATGTAATTATAAGTATGTTTAGACTACCTCGAATTTTTTAATTAAAAAATAGATGTAAGTATAAGTATGTTTAGACTAGCTCTCAATTGGTAAGAGGTGCGCACACTCTTTAGGTTCGGGAAGAGGTCACGGGTTTAGCCTTGAGTCCTCTGGGGTTAGGTCTTTTGCTAGGATGGCAGGCGGTTTACCACCTCTACCATCCACGAATGTGGCGAAGTATTGCTGGATTTCCTATGGATCTTTCCATCTAAAAAAGTATGTTTCGACTACCTAGAATTTTTTAATTAAAAAATGGATGTAAGAAAAAGAGTGGCATAATGTTTTTGCTACATTAATAATTATAATAATTAATAACGTCTAGACTCTGATTTGTGCAACTTAATTGAATAAAGTTACAAGTCCATAACCTTGTCGTTACTATAACATGTCGCCATCAGATCACTGTAGTCTGACAAAGTTCCCGGGATGGGGACCGGTAACAGGAGGACCCACACGTGTAACAACACCTAATTCTCCCACTAACATGTTTTAACTGTTTACCGTTACTGTTACCACTTACCAGTCCCCGTGTTTACAGCACCTAACCCCGCGGGCCGCCACTTTCTCGTTCATCGTTCGCCGACAGGATGGGTCCCACCGCTGCACTCATTACTATTTTTAATAATTTCACCCCCTACGGTAATCAGGCCGCGATAAACGCAAAAATCCCCGTTGCAAATATTACCTCGGGGCGAGTCGGGGGGGTTAAGCCACCGACCACGGTTAGTAAAGATTCCTTTACGATCACCTCAGCGTGGCAATTTGCAAACATCAGATTAATCTTTACGATCACCTCAGCGTGGTAAACATCAGACTCAGGATTCAGGCCCCGTCAATTCACCGCCGAAAGGGATTTTTTTCATCAAGTAAAATTTTATTGGCTTTACTTTATTCCACGAGCGTGGAAAACTTTTTCGGGAGTCAAAGGCGAGGTACGCGCTTTCGAAATTTCTAAGTTGAAATGTGAATGACGCCGTTAAAATAGAGAAAGTTGATTTTGTTTTTTTTTTTTACAAAGGCTTGACGATGATGTTTTATTTTTTTAATTTCAGGTCAATTTGTTCGATAATATAATATAATTTTAATGAAAATTTTAAAAAAATTTACTAAATTTTGTCTTGATACAATGATGCAGACATGTCCAAATCTGTATGTTGTCTCGAGCATGGAACACGGATCGAATCCAAAAGGCGCCCATACATTATCAAAATCTGTCAAATTTCTACGGAACACGAAGCTTTGTTTTGACAGTAAAGGCCTCTAGTTTGGAGGTTACAGTGGAACGTTTAGCGGCGGGCCATAGTCTCGCCAAATGCAGTAGCTACTATGCATGGCCCCGCTCTGGCCTGCCCTGCCCTGTGGCCTGGCCTGGCCTGGCCCGCTAAAAGGACTCCCGTGATCTGCATGCTTGGCCTAACCCGTGAGATCCATGAGTGTCTATCTGGCCTTGGCCTTGGCCTTCTTCAAATTTGACATGCTGCCAACTTGTAACTGTAAAATTCATAAACCATTTAAAATAAAAAGCTGTAATCATAGCTGAAGTATTGTGTCAGATTTAAGAGTGGCTTTTATATATTTCTTTTGGGTAAAGAAATTCGCGCGTGAAAATAGCTTTCAAATCTTTTCGGGTGATTGCGGTAAAGCGATAATTAATCTCACCGAATCCTTATTAATGTGGAAAGCCGTTAAATCATGGTGGGCAATATCACCATTACATTACCAACAACACAAACACCTTATCTATCTACTATGTTAACCCATAACCAAACTTTATTTTTACTTTAATTATAATCCTAAAAATTTACCACTCTATCAAGTAGGTAAAATAATATAGATAATTTGATATATATATGATAAATAAACGATATCGAGTACGCAAAATAATATAAAAAATTTGATATTTTTACATATATATTATATATAAATAAAAGAAGGTATTTTCTTTTTGTAATGGGAGTATTTTAGAGTTGAGTTAATGGTTATCATATTATTATAATTTTGTGTGTGTCGGAGATGTCTAAATATTTGACTTTGAGGTTTTTTATTTTCCAAGAAAAAAAGTTAAAGTTTTATTGATAGAACCATATGATTCATATTCAGCATGATCATACATCCCACAATAGAGGTCTGATAACTGATTTATCTGTAACGTCAAAGTTCAGCAGAAAGAAAAACTCTTTGCTTAATAATCTTTCTATAATCATATATAATCTAAAAATAACAAAAATACAACAACTAAGGAACAAAAGATTATAATCTAAAAATAACAAAAATACAACAACTAAGGAACAAACTAGAGGTATGAGTCCCAAAGACGTCAAAAAAAAACTTTGAGACTTTTTCTTATACTTCAATTCTTTTCATTTTGCAAAATCCTTCCAATTATTTTAAAAATTTATGTTGGAATTTTTCAAAATGGTGTAAAAGAAATCAAATGTTTATTTGAAATCATGGAATATTTAAACTAAACAATTTTTTTTTGTTGAAAGTTTGGAAAGTTGGAAACTAATATTCAATTTTTATTTTTAGAATCTCTAAAATATTTTATAAAGTTTACTTTAAATTTTAAAGATTCAAAAAAACATTAAGCTCATATTTTAAGTTTACTTTAAATTTTAAAGATTTAAAAAAGAAATAAGCTGATAGTTTAAAGTAGGCTTTCCAGGATCCAGCCCTTTTATCTACTCTACCTATTTTCTCGGACATGACTCCACTATCCCCTTCCACCTTACCCTTGGACTCTATTAGATTCAAAG
>LPNX010391481.1:0-55796 GCA_001517045.1 Pseudotsuga menziesii
AGCACATGATCTTTGACATTAGGAACATAATTTTCATGAATATTTTCAAAATATTTTTCACCCTTCAAATTTTCTTTACAGTGGGGGAATAGAAACACCATTACTTTACTAACCAACCAAGCACCCATGTGCTATCCTTAGAAGCAGGGTTATCTTTAGCTTTTTCAATATTTAGAACATGCCTTTCTAATATTTAGTTAGTTGGTGTTCTATGTTTAGATGGGGCACATGGATCAAGAAATATCCATAATTAGGTAGGGCATTATCTCTAAGAAAGAAGATGCATCTAGTATTCTTTAGTGGGTGCTCTAATTTAGGAAACATTATCTATACAGGGAGGGATAGGTTGGGGTTAGGGTTTCTTCTCTTAATTGAGGCACAACACTAGATAGGTTATGGGTTTCTTCTCCTAATATAGGCATGCCATTGGAGAAGTTATCTTTGTAAGCCATATAGCCTTTCATAGTCTATAAAAGAAAGGCATGGCGAGAGTGTGAGACATTCAGTTTTGAGCTATTGGTTTTGTAACTTCTTATCTGAGTAATAAAAGTTATGTGTGATCTAGTGCTGATATCTACATGATGTTTCAATTTCCAACATTCTAATATTTATGCATATTAACACATAATGATCCATTGTTCGGAGTTTTTCCATTTAATGCAGTGTTTTCACTAGTGAGTATAGTCTAGGTTTCTGAGTCTAAACAATGCACTATTTTGAAAGTTGTTTAGTTAGTTTTAGTAATGGTTTTGTTCACTAGGATTGCAGAGCTGTGTATCATAAATTAAATTCCAATAACAAGTGTGTTTATGACACCAAAGTTTTTGTGCAGGATGGTAATGTGAGTTAGTGTTCAGATACCTACGTATATGCATATTTTTCTAGTATACTTGATGTGATAAAAAATTGTTGTCATTCTTAGTGACCCATACATCCAGAAAAGACATGCAACTATATTCTTCAATTTCCCTAGTCGATTTCATGTATTTATATGTCCTATTGGGATCATCTTCTCTGATTAACTTAACTACTAAAGGGGATGTACAATAATGATCTCACAATAAATGGTATACCAATCTGACATCTTAGAAAAAATAAAGATAACCCTGCTTCAATGGGTGCTTGGTTGGTTAGTAAAGTAAGGGTGTTTCTATTCCCCCACCGTAAAGAAAATTTGAAGGGTGAAAAATATTTTGAAAATATTCATGAAAATTATGTTCCTAATGTCAAAGATCATGTGCTTTCTACATTTGTGACTAAATAAAATGGCGTTAGGGTAGTTCCAAACACTTTTTTGCATCAGAATTCCATTCTAAAGAAGAAAAGAAAGCTCTTGAATAAACATAATGCAAGGTTATCAACTCTACCAGAGAGATCAAATAATCAAATAAAGATAAATATATGCACGGAAGAAGAAAATGTTCATGAATTATTATCTAGAGTAGATCATCGAAAGAAAATGACACAAATTAGAGGAAGGAAACTGTGTTTGCCACCAAAGGCTGATAAATATCGATTGTGAATTGAAAAAACATACGTTAATGAATACTATTCACATAAATATGGATCATGCAAGCTACTATGAATTTCAAAACCTATGTTAACGATTACTACTCACTTCCTTTGATGAATGTTGATGCCATTTAAAAAAAAATGGTGCTAGAACCTGCACTGTAACAGGTGAATTAACTAGATATGGACATTCCCTTATGCCTCTGGAAATTGCCAAAGACCTTGAAAGAAGTTATATAAAGGACTAATCTATGTGGAACAGAGCCCCAACAAAGAATTTAGAGGATTTTTTTTTAAATCCCATATTTACCCAAAGAAAAAGAAATAGACCAGACAATGTACCACTTGGAACTAGAAGGGACTATAGAGAATTCCATAAAAATATCAAATATATGTAGCAGTGGATAGTCAATAAGAAGATTATTAAGCACCCTCATATAAGCTAAAGGTATCTTTTAGCTAAATACATGTTTTCATATCCCATGCATTTGCCTATTATAGAACTATTCCCTTTTGCCCCCGCGACCTCTTTTTATAATTTTGTAGGCACAGGGACATTGACCGAGTTAATACCTCGGTCGAGGGCTGGAAAAAACCTCAGTCGAGGGCTTAAAAAAAGCTCGGTCGAGATATTAAAACCTCGGTCGAGGGCTTGTTAAACCCTCGACCGAGGTACGTTTTTCTGTTTTTGCCGAAATGCGCTTGCCAAAAAGTGTTACCCAGGTCCGTGGATTCACCCTGTAGCTGTATATGACAAGATTGAGCTAAGGGAATGAGATAGATGAATCATAGAAGGCACGGCGAAATGTTGAGTAAGTTTAAACAAACATTCTTGAGAATAGCTGGTTCTTGATAACGTGGGTGACCTTGGTGAGAACATTGTTTAGTACTGCAGTGGATGGCATAAAGATTGGAAATATGCATTTGGATCGATGGAGGTGTAGGAATTCACGTAGAAGTGTTGAAGTTTCATGATGAGAAAGTGGTGCAAAATCTTGATGACTGCATGAGGGGTTCACGAGCAAGGCAATTTTATATCACGTTCATTCATATTGGGGGTTTGGATACTCCTAAAAACATCAAAAATATATTGTCTCGTATTAAGGGGTCAAGGGAGGTTTTTAATTTGACATAGTAATATAAATATTGGGGTTTATATATATATATATATATTCTCTTTTGTTCTAATATGTACAAAATAAGGAAAAACATCAGAAATGATGTGATCTTCATGATGTAACCTCTGCGTGAAGCAGGAACAATACATACTTTTGTATGTAGCTTTTTGATTAATACAATCAGCTTTTTTAATAAGGAATATATATATATATATATATATATATATATATATATATATATATGGATGCCTCCCATAGAGACATGTTGAATGCCTCCATGGTTGAATGTAAACACATCCCTGCACTACAAGAAAAGTGGCATTTTAACCTCACATAAAATTGTTATATATTAAAATATTTTTATAATATTATAATTAGGTTGATAATAATTTTATTAATTTTATTATATAGCTTATAAATTTCATATATATATATATATAATTTTTGTATATGAAAACATTTTATACTACAATATTTAATTTCAAATAAATTTTCTATAATATTATCATTATGCTTATGATTTTTTTAAAAATTTCATTAAATAGTTTTTAAATGAAAATATTTATATCATTACATTAATTATATTGTAATAAAATATTATTGATTGAAATCTTAATTCCAATTTAAATCTAACTCCGTAAATCCATCTTAAAAAATACGAAAGAATTTGATTATATCATTGGATCATATACATAACCACTTGAGATTTTTTGTCTAAGTTTCATACAGAAACCTCTTCCCAATTGAATAAAACTACTTTCAAAATAGAATACTTCTCAACCCAAGAACTCAATAGCCTCCTAGAATTTATAATTTAGATAGGAAATGAAGAGCATCTACTCTATTTTTCGACTATTTTTTATCTTGTACAGATATAGAAATGAGATTCATTTGTTGTGGAAGAAGTTGTGTTCACTAAACTTGGAATAATTTAAGCATAAGAAGATATATGCACATGATTTATCCAAACAATAAGAGTGTTATTTTACCATATTTTACTGTGCATGTATTAAAAATCACATACAAATAGCTTTAAAAAAATAATAGAAACCATTTATTAAGATTGTTAAAAAGTATTTTATGGAGTTTAATTTATTAAGCTTATAGAAAACATGAGCTCTCTATGGATATACTTGTAAAATTACATGATATAAAATAGGTAGATTGATAGGTTTTGGTGTGAAACATATGCAATTTTCATCTTTTCCAAGCATTGCATTGACTATTGGACTATCAGTATTCTACATCATTTGTTACATTGATCTCTTGATTGGGTTTCCTTTTACATGTTTCTCCTTCCCCATTACTATTCCGCTGGGTCTTCCACTATCCAACACTACAAATGAATCAGTCTCCCTTGCAATCCTATTGGGATTATTATTAAGATTATACTATATTTTATTTAGCATCTTGTTTGATTATACCAATATGCGTTAGGGCTCCTGTTATGACAACTTTATCATATGATATGAAGAGGGTGTTAAAATGGGTTGATAAAATGGATACCAACAATATATGGTGAGATTAGGGGCTTTCTTAATTGGAAAGGTATATTGGAGGGGGTTTCAACAATACAATTTTAGGAATCATTTTCCAATATTTAGTGAAATTAGGGATATTCTTTAATATCATGTGAACGATCATGCTCTGTAACAAGTTCTCTAAGTGAAATGATGCAGAAGCATGAGCTCAAAGAGGAAATTGTCAATGACTTTGTTGAGTCAAAGTAGAAGCTTCTAGAAGAGACTTAGCATCTTCTTGTAATTTTCTATATTTTTTTAATTAGAAATAGAAGTATGAATAAAAAGGATTCTCAATCCTTCCAAGTGTAACGAATAGAGATAGAATAAGTTGAAGTTTGTTATACAATTGATTCTTTTTTAGCAAAATTTTTAGGAATTAAGAAGCCGAGTCATTAGGTTGTTAAGAGTCACGATCCTATTCTCATAGATCAGAAAAACAAATCAATTTTGTATTTAAACCCAAATCCCAGTTCAATGTAGGGAGCTAGCGTGATAGCTCATAAAAATCATGCTAGCTTGAACAACTTGAAGGCTTGGAAAGCTGAGAAAGAGGTTGATTGATCTGTGAGGAGAGATTGGGAACCATTTGTTCCTTGATCAAAAGAGACATGATTATGGAAACTGTACTCTGTATGATTAATTCTCTGTAAATGTTCAAGATCTAAAGGATGAATAAGGAATGATAAATATTTTTTAATGCATATATGTTGTATTTGAACCTGTTTTGTGAATTGGGACAGAAAGATTTGATTTCTCTCATGTATTAAGAATTTTAATTACATATGTAGAAACCCATTTGTATGTTTTCATACAGTTCAAATAGACAGAACATATATTAATACCATTCACATATTAACATTTTTGATCTGATTTTAGGGATAAATTCCTTGTTTAAATCCCAAATTGTTGCTTGTCTCAATCAGATTTCATGAGAATTGACAGAAATTTCAGAAACTAGTAAGCAGGATTGAGCGCATAGTGATCAATGATGGTTGAGTGTTTGAAGAGTTAAACTGATGGTCATGATATATTGAGTATGTAGTGCTCAGGTGAAAGGTTGAGATCGAAGGAGACAGAACTCACCATTAAATCAAATTCCATATCACAAGCAAAGAACAAATTGAATAGACGAGGGTTGTTTGTTTGAGTCAAATTAATGAATTGAAACAATGCCATTGTGATTTTCTTTCCATGTGAAATATTTTACATTATATTCCTTGAGACTCATATCAGTCAAACTCCCTTAATAAATAACGATAATTTGTAGAGTAATCATGTTCTAGAGGAAGCGCATGCAACCCAAGATCAAACGGTAGCTGTGTAAAAAGGAGTGAAATGGACACTCGGGTGAATTCGAGCAAATTTGGTAAGTATATCCTCGTATGTAGGTTTATAAGGCCAAGATTACACTATTTTGGTATCAGAGCAGAAAATAGATTCTGCATGAAGGTATGAGAGCGTGGTCACAATAGTTCTTGTTTTTGAAAGATTGTGAATTGTTAGTTTATGAGGTTGAAGTAGTTTTTCTGTATGAAAGGTAAGGTTATTTTTACTCCTGTATTACTAACAGATTCATAGCAAGTCATTAGTGACAAGAAGATTGGATCTACTAGTGAATTGTTGTGCCAGGAGATGGAGGTCAGAGTTGGAAGAGGTCGGGGTAGGTGAGGAAGACCTGTTGCCAATGCAGAATTGAGAGAGGAGATAAGAACTCTGAGAGCAAGGCTGGAAGCCTTAGAAATTGGAAGACATCATGAGCACATTGGAGACACAAGTGATGAAGAGATACCTGAAGAGGAGGAGGATACAAAAACTAAAACTCCTAAGGTAAGAATGTTGTGGTATATTTTTGGTGCAGTTTCTAGTTCAACAGCTGATGTGCCATTCTATGGTGGAAGCTTGGATCCAGAGAAAACCTAAGATCGAACGGTAGCTTTGTAAAAAGGAGTGAAATGGAAAATCGAGTGAATTTCGAGCAAATTTGGTAAGTAGATCCTTGTATGCAAGTTTATAAGGCCAATCCTACACCATGGATGACTGGTGGCATCAATTTGGAGGGAGGTAGTATGGTGAGGGAAGAAATCTTACATCTATATGGATGTTTCTAGGGACGACAATGAATTTAAGTGGGGGAGGATGTGCTACCCTCAGCATTGGTTCTAGATGAGATATCTTCTTCCCAACATGAAAACAAAATATGAGATGGCATGGCACGACATGGGAACATAGTTGGGTGCATCACAAGAAACATATGTCAGATTCTATGTGGGCCATGGAACCTTAACAAGTTATATAATTTGACGAGAACTTATCATTGTTCTCATTTTTTGGGGGGTTAATTTAAGTAGTTGTTTTTTCCTCCATTTCAAAAAAGTGTGTATACTGGTAGCACCATTTTCATTTCGAGCCATTTTTTTTATATTTTCAAACATCTTGGTCATAAAAAAACTATAATGTTTCATGATAGGCACATTTTTTCAAATTTTACAAAACAAAATACATTTAGTACCTAGTTATAATGCAAACACATATACATTTTTGAATTTTTTAAACATTTAGAAACTAATTAGAATGAAAAATATATACATTTTGAAAGTTTTTCCTTTAAAACTTTCTCCTTTAAAACTTTCTCTTAAAACTCATTTTTGGGGCAAGTTAAAAAAAAAACACTTCAAACCATTTTTAACCTATTTTCAGTTATTATATGTGTAAATATGATATTATTTGGCATTACTTTCCATAAAGTGATGATTCACATAAACTCAAAAAAAAGTATACCATACAGTTGTAAATAAGATATAAAACAACATAATAATTATTCTCAAAATAAAATCTTAAAGTCAAAACATTACATAAATATCTTATCAAAAACTTGTCAAGTTTGGAAATTTTCTCAACGACATGAAACTAATCAAGAGTATCATGAAGACTAAAATCTAAGTTTGACATTTTCCTCAACATCATGAAACTAATCAAGAATATCATGTAGACCAAAATATATATCGAAATTGGCATTTTCTATAGCTTGTCTCTCTTCTTGGACCTTATTGTTTTCCGCCATTGGGTCTTCTACTTCTGCGAAATGCCCAAAGTGATAATTTCCAAACATCCCTTTTAATGGTGGTTGAGGCTTTTTTGACATATTTTCCACAAGTGACTAGTGCAATTCTCCTTTCTTCAAACCAAATTCCTGCATTTCATGTGGAAGAACTTTCATAGCATTAATTCTTTGCTTGATATAATTGCATGCTAGTGGATCATTACCTATGGATATGCAATTTCTTCCTTTTTGTAAGGAGCATTGTATTGTGGTAACTAATCACCACATGCATAAAAAATTAAAGTTAAATAGAATAATGAAAACATAAATTTAAAAAATATATAGTATACATATAGATTAATGACACTAGTTTCATATGTAATATCAGAAATATTACCCGATATTGAGAACAAATCTAAAATCCAATCTCCTTCTTTTGAAAATGTATTTATGAGATAATGAATCAATGCTTGTGGCTTCTGGTAGATGTTTACAATCTCTTCTTTCAAATCTATTTATCCATATGTCAACTTTTTAACCACAACATTATAAGTCAATATTTGACTATATTTTCCTTCACTCCTTTCATTGATTAAAATAGATTCATAGGTCTCATATTTTGTCTGACATGCAAGATGTATTCTTTCAGTATCACTCATAAATGGATCACTGCTTGAGCTATGAATATTAGGCTTATTCCTGTAACACAATTAAATAAGAATCTAATTTACTTATAGAAAAATAAATTTGATTTCTAAGTTCAAATGATTAATAACACACTACAATTATCTTACCAATGCAGTTGCTTCCTTGAATTTGATTTATCCTTGAAGGTTGTTAGCACTTCTCCTCCTTGTACATCTGAATGGAAAAAGAAAAAAGGTTGTTAGCCCAAAAGAAAAAAAAAACTAGAAAAAAAAAACATTAAATTTAACCCTCATGCATCCAAAGGGCACGCCAAGCCGAAAAGAAAAAAATAAAAATAGAAAACATTAAATTTAACCCTTGTGCATCCAAAGGGCACACTTGTCCAAAAGAAAAAAAATACATTTCACAAAAATGTAAATTAAACCAAACTTGAAAATATCCTCGGTGGTTTTTAAAACCCTTGTAGATTTCCGCAATGTTTGTAATTGTTGTTTGCAAGAGGTGACCGTAGAAAAAAAATCATTTATATTGAATATATCAAGTTTAATTTAACCGCTACATGAATGTGGCGTTAAAAGAACGATAAAAAACATTTTTTTAATGTAGATAGCCAATATATTATTAAAAAATTTAGAGAATAGTTCACATGTGATTTAATTAATATCATTACAAAGTTTTTATTTGAAATATTATATTAACTTCATTAATTGTATTAATGCGTTAGAAATGTGTGATATGTTTTTGTAGCAAAATTTTGGAGGGATTTCTTTTGGGGAAAATTCTGGAGGGAATGTTTTGGAGGGAAAAATGAGTTATTTTAACTATATGATTGTTGGAGGTTGACAGTTGCACCATTCTACTTCTTGTGTGAGGAGAGTGGGAGTTGCATTATTCTAGTTTTTAGTGAAAAGTCATGGACTCATAAGAAATGATCTCAATCTCTAAAAATGGTGGAAATTTTCCTTCGAGTGAGGATTTGAGAGGCAACGATGATGATTTTCCTCCCAACGAGGATTTTAAAGGTAGTAATGATGATGATGAAGACCATCCTCCAAGTGGAGATTTTAAAGGTAGTGAGCAAGATGATGAAAATTTTCCTCCAAGCGAAGATTTTCAAGGCACCAAAGTTGAATTTCCTCCAAGTGAGTATTTTGATGGGAGCGCCAATGATTTTGGCGAGGATGAAGGCAACAATAATGGTGTATATGATTTTCCTCCAATTGAGGATTTTATTGACACTACTGATGATTTTATTCCAAGTGAGGATTTCAATGGGACTGATAATGTTTCTCCTCAAAGCAAGTATTTTGATGACACTAATGATGATTTTCCTCGAAGTGAGGATTTTAATGGGACATATGATGATTTTGGTGAGGACGATTTTAATGGGATAGAAGATGATTTTGGTGAGGATGAAGGAAAAAACAATGGACCTAAAGATGATTTTCCTCCAAGTGAGGACTCTGATGGCACCAATGATGATTTTCCTCCAAGTGAGGATTTAATGGGACAGATGATGATTTTGGCGAGGATGAAGGCATCGATAAGGGTGAATAATATTTTCCTACAAGTGAGGACTTTGACGGATCCAATGATGATTTTACTCCTAGCAAGGATTTTGACGTGACAGATGATAATTTTTGTGGGAATGAAGGAATCAATAATAGTGAAGATAAATTTCCTCCAAGAGAGAATTTGAGGGAACCGATGATGATTTCCTCCAAGCGAGAAATTTGAGGAAGTCGATGATGATTTTCCTCCGAGTGAGGATTTTAGTGGGACAGATGATGATTTTGGTGAGCATGAAGGAAATAATAATGGTGTATACAATTTTCCTCCAAGCAATGATTTTGATGCCACCGATGATGATTTTCCTGCAAGCAAGGATTTTAAAGAGACAAATGATGATTTTGGTGAGGATGAACCTTCCAATGTGAAGATACCAATATTGTTGATGATGTTGAATTAAACTCAAGTGATAAAAATGATACTAATGAGGATAATCAATACCCTACTAAATTTGGTGATGATAATCTCAACAAGAGAGATGATATTCCTCATAGTTATTAGGACACTCGTTCAAACGAGTATGACGCAATGATACATGAAACACACTTGAAAATTGTACCATTGAGCAAGATTAAATTTAGGTCTAGACCATATTATATCAATCCAAATCATTCTAGTTATACAAGGTCTAGAAAATATTTGCTCAGGAGTCCAAGTTATATTACTAATTTGATTTCAAGTGAGTGTTTCCAAAAAAATTGTTTGAAACATATGCACTACAATTGTGCCTCGGAGAAAAGACTAGCATATATATCAATGAACAAAAATATGCAAAATTCATATTTAGTGGGTTGCATGATTTCCGCAAAGGAAGGTTATGATTATTGCATTGGAATTATTTTGCTTTGTAGAAGGGAATTCAAAAGAAATCACTCAATTCGTAATCTTCGACTATCAAGAATCCAGAAAAGGATAGAAAATGATTCCACTTTTTATTCTAAAGAAATCATGCACGAGTTAGTGGGCCAATAACAAATATTGCAATATCATGGACGCGTGACTTATTTTCTAAGCATGGAGAGAGTATACCAGATAGAGAAACCATAGAAATTCCGGATAATTTCTCAAGGAAGGAAATATACTACTTGTACAAGGAATTTGTTCAAGAGGACGAAGGAAATAACAATTTCATCAGGTATGCATACTTTACAAGACTATGGAAAATAGAGTTCAATAATGTTCATATTCCTAAGAGGTCAAGGATGGTGGTTTGCAGTATATGTGCTTCTCTTAAACAAAGAAGTGATAAATTAGAAGGGATAAAAAGAGGTACATCTCTAAAAACTTTCTTTTCTTGAATACATATCAATTATAAAA
The DNA here is from genome assembly GCA_001517045.1 of Pseudotsuga menziesii. Classification (NCBI taxonomy): domain Eukaryota; kingdom Viridiplantae; phylum Streptophyta; class Pinopsida; order Pinales; family Pinaceae; genus Pseudotsuga; species Pseudotsuga menziesii. The sequence continues at coordinate 10,728 of LPNX010391481.1, forward strand.
GCTCATCAATGTTTTATTTTATTTTATTTGTAGATTCCATTATTAAAGAATTTCAAGCACATCACAATCAAAAATCAATTGAACGAAAAAAGTTATACAAACATCGTAAGAAGTGTTATGATGATACACATCAGTATTTGGGTTTGATAATTGATGCCATGGATCATAAAAAAAATACTTTTGCCACATTTTGTTCATGTACCAAAGAATTTAAGGAGGAAACTTTTATTCAGCTTCACTTGGTTGGATGTATGGTTTTTAATGGTTAGATGTCTCCAAGGGTTTACTTTATAGCTCCAAATATTCATAATGATGAAAATTTGACTGTTGCCATAATTCAGCATGTGATTACTCATCAATCCGACAATATTCCTCGAGTTCTATATATGCATTTGGACAAACCAGTCGGGAAAACAAAAATCAGATTGTGTTTGGTTATCTAAACATGTTTGCCGAATTTGGAATTTTGCAGGAGGTTAAATTTGGTGTCCCTGGGAGGAGGAATGTTGGGAGTCTCCCATCATTAACTAAAATGGTTGGAAAGACATATATTCTAGAGCTTGTTGTACTAATGTCAAAGGAAACAATTTACATGCGAAGATTTATTATGGTATCACATGGTGAATAAAGGTGCATTGCAAAACTTAATGACATTAGTTTCCAACATTAATTTCGTATTAAAAATATTGATGGGAAAACACTACTATGGGGTAACAAGTACTCAACAAGTGCAGAATGGGGGCCTACATCTGGTTTAACATTTATGAATTCATCCCAATTCATCAAATTTATGCTTCAAAGTTATTGTTAGTGCAATCCGCTATCAATATTCAAAATGCATGCCAACACAATAGAGATGTTGATTCTTCTCAATGCTTGGAAGAAATAAAAAATTCTATCAAAGATACATATGACTATTTTGATGTTGTTGATACTTCTTAATAGGAGTCTTTTTTCATGGAGAAAAGTGACATATTTTCAAACTCTACAAATGGAGATATTTTTTGAAGACTCCATTTCATTGGCCTCAAAGTATGTCAAATGAAAACAAGGAATAAATGTTGAACCAGAAAGTGTTGATCCATCTTGGAAAGCAGAGGAAAGGGAAATGTATATTGGGTGTAGAAGATCATCCACACGACGCGAGGCAATGGAAGACCTTTACAGAGGCTTAGTACAAGATATTAAGGAAGGTTGTATGATTTAGTGTTGGATAAGGAAGATGCATATGGCTATCCATTCTGGATTGCAAAAGTTATGAAGGTCAATAAAGAAAATGAAGAAGCTATATCCATTGAAGTGCATTGGTATGCAATGCACACACACCCATTTGATTGCGTGTACAAGCCATATATGGTGGTTGAGAAAAATGTTTGCAAAAAGAGAAAAATAAAGGGTTAAAATGTAAATCATCGTCGCATTGACATTTTAAACTTAGAAGATGTTGACATACTAGTTTATGAATTCCAGTTGACAAAGAAAGGCACTCTTCACTCCAAGACTCTAGAGATTATCAAAAGATTGTTGGCATAAGAAATAGTTGGATCATGGGAGTCTGCTAAACAAAGGTGAATATCGAGAAGGAATATGCCATATGAAATGTTGGGAATATATGAAGAATCAACTTTGCATTTATTGATCGTAGAGAAGAATACGGGTCATTTGCATCTTCATTTGATCATTTGTCTGAAGAAAATGTAGTTTATGATGGTGTGTCAGAATCCATGTGTTTATTTCACTATTTGAACATGAAACATTTTATCTTTTTTATTAATATGTCATTGTCTGCATCACGACTCTAAAGGAATGTTTCAATTTTAATATGAATAGATTCTACGTCTTATGGCTTAATATATGATTTTATTATGAGTATTATGAGAAATTCCTTTATTTTATATGGAAATAGTGGTCTAACAATTTATTGAATATTTTTTGTTTAATATAGTGCAAGTTTTATATAGTGTTACTAAGAGGTTTAATAAATACAATTTTAAATTATGATATAATGATATAATTATGTCATTTTTTGAAATAGTGTGCTACTAGTATCATCAATTTTCAATTTGGGGCTTGATTTTAAGGTTATTATAAATAACATTATAGACTGTTTTCGTCCATGTCCATATTTTTAGCCCAAAAAAATAGTGGTGCTACCGGTAGCACCACTTTTTGATTTGGAGGCGTTTTTTGGTGTTTTTTTCACAAAAGTAAGAGTTTTATGGCTAGAGTTCTCATTTTGAGTATAAATTTATCATCAAGTTGTATAACATGTTCCTTACGGTAGAAAGGAAATTCAATGGAAATAAATTTCCTAACGAATGAAAATGGTGAAATATTTCCAAGTGACTTTATAAGCACAAGAACAAGGTAGACTTGGTGGAATAGTGAGCTTGATGTGAGCCCAACACACCCAGAACGTAAGTTTACTTGTAAAGGTGGGCACACTTAGAAGAAGTGCACCAACACATGTGGGTAGCATGCGGACCTGATAGACAAAACAAGAGGGTGTGCTTGGTGGATGCACCCATGAGGTGTCTTGGATGTGGGTTCACTTGATGCACCACATGATGCATGAAGGGGTTGCGAGAGAGATTGTGGGTGCAAGGAAAGATAAGCAAAAGTGACTTTGGGATTAAGTGAGAGTGCATGTTGATTGAGGAGCAGGCATCCATGTGAATAAGGAATAGTCGGGACCACCTTAAAGAGTTGAGTGGGATGCACACCTCATTAAGGAATGGAAGGGTGTTTCTTCATCTCCCTATCAAAAGAGGGAGACACTTGTGCAAAGGTCATCATTAAGTGATGAAAAATAAACAAGTCCAAGGTTAGAGGAAAGGGGTGCACCAAGGTTGGCACAATAATTGGAGACAAAGAATTAGACTTGGCGAATAAGACATGATGCACAGTGGTAGTTCTGTGGGTGTTTCAGGGGGGCATGTGTGCAGACAGTGGGGCATCTTGGAAGACTTCTTGGTGCTCAGGAAGGGATCCCTAAGTATTTTTCTAGATAGTCTTGTCTAGAGGCTTGTATGAGAATAAGTTCCAGAACTATTGCACATCTGTAAAAAGGTGTTTGTCAGGTTGCGTGTACCTCCTTGATGTACTTTGTATATTTTTATATCATTGTTCATAATAAAAGTTAAGGTGTCTTGTTGGAACCACCTATACTTGTGTACCTTGTTCTCTTTATGTGTATGCTTGTTTACTTGTAATGTAAAGTCCATATAATGCATATGCTTAAAGAATTAACTATGTGCTGAACTATTGAAAAAGTACAGTTAGTGAGTGGGATGAGTAGGGATTCCTACGACATAATTGTTTGTAGCTCAAGGTGTAGTTATTGGTATACCTTGAGTGAAGAGGCATAATATGGATGTATTAGTCGCAAGTTAGCTATACCCTTGCAAACAAGGCACCGTACCGCATGTTCTTTAGGATTTTTACTTATATTTTATCTTATTAGTCCCTGCCCTCGGGCCAACAGGGACTATATGAATCACTTTGCCGTTTTTTCTATTAAACTGCACACAAATCAAAATAATTTATCCAAAGTTTGCATTCGAACATTTTTAGTCTACCAATCATTTGAATACAACCGCTTTATCCACCTATCAATGGATTCAACCTCTTATTTGGCCTCATCTTGAGGCTATAAAAAAAATTATCAATGGTTTTCCTATGCTTTTTTGGCTTTCCATCGAAGGTATGAGCAATTGCAAAGCAATTTTGAAATAATGCTAAAAAAAATTGTTAGCATTACTTTCAAACATTAGTTGCCATTAGCTGCCAATTCATGTTAGAACATTTGCTGCCATCAAGCTCCTTCGCCACCAGCTCCTCCTTTGCCAAATGCCAAGAAGGAGCTCCTTTGCCCGATGCCAAGTGGCATGGTTCACCATGATAGCTCCTTTGCATGCAGTGCAAGTGTCTTTTCCATTGAGAGATGGGGAAGGGAAAAGTTGTTATACGGAGGCTTAAGCTCAACAGGCTCAAACTTTGGAAAGTCCATATACTTCTTCATGCTGCCTGGTCCAAGTCCATCTTCATGTTGCTAATGCGAGGAAGCTGCTATTGATGTGAGGAAGCTGCTGGATCCACAATCAAGCAACCCAGTAACAAAGAAACCCACTAACAAAGGTAACAACAACGCTATGACAAATTGTAGTCAAAATTATCGTAGAAAACTGGTTACAATATAGAAAATTTTCCTTGTACAGAACATAAACTAATCTACTTCAAAAGTTTTAGTCTCAGATTAAAAGCGGGCATTGATGTTTAGGGATCGACACTCCTGCTCATGTCTCAAATCGTATTTATCAATTGACTGTGATATATCCTGTAGGTTCTATACAGAGAAGGCTGCTTTACAATGTCACTGACTTCAGCAATATGTAGCCTTCGAGATCGTTTGCCAACAAACATGAATGATTTTGACTAAGCCCTACCACTTGCCTATTTGTTAGGGCGCTGAAGAAAGGACCGCACCCAAAAGAAAATGCACCGCAGATCCCTGACACTGGATACATGGTGAGCTGCTGCTAGCCTATATGGGGGGATAAAGCATGCTATTCTTGCTGTTCATCCCTACATATTCCGTTCAATATGCATCTCCCAACATCACATCCGGACTCATCATTCAACGATTTTCGTCCATCTGATTCGCCTGATATTAAGTATATTTATATAGTTACATTTGGGTTTGACTAGGGAAAAAAGCCTTTCCCTTTAGTCGAAGGGCATGGGGGGTTAAACTGCTCACGCACTAAGAACCCCACACAACGTAAAACCCCACACGCAGAGCCCGTTGGATTCATATCCTGTTACAGCTTGGAATTCCACAATTTAAGACGCTAGAAATGCTATGTAAAAGTGCAAAGCCGGCAGAGATGATAGTCTATTCTCTAGTCCCAGATCCTCCAGCCATTGGTACTTAATAATTAGAGAGAACCTACCTTGCAGCAAAGGAAGGAGCAGCACCCGCAGTTTCACCTATTGATTTAGTTTACCGAGTGAAGGCATGAAGAATCAGTATAGACACTGGTTACGCTGGTTCCACTGCTGCTACGTAGAACCGGGCACTGAATCTATCTCACGAAAGCCAGAAACTACAGGAATTGATAAGCATTAACATGAGCTTTTATCTAAAATACAGGACGAACCATGAAAGAACCTTCTGTTGTTTTCCTAGCTATAAATAAGATCTTAAATCGTAAAACAAATCTTTGTTCAAACTGCCAATTTTAACAATTAAAACGGGAGAGCAGTTATAGTATCATCCAACTCGAATCTACACATGTAGAACTAGTTCTTAAAAGAACATATAAGTATTTCATATTAAATATTGAAATACAAATTTTTACATACTTGGCATTCTACCTTTGCCTCTTATGCTTTACCTATTCAGAAAGTCTGGTTATGCCTACTAACCTGTTTATCTGCTGCCTATTCAGGCAAGGAAAGGTTCCTCGATGGCACTAGTAGGCAACGAAAGGTACAATAAACCCATTTCACACTTAGATACTTGCCATAGCCTTGATCCTCTTACTTGGGACTACTCTTGCCCAACAATCTTTTACCCCAGAATATGTTACCTGATCTTAAGCTCGCTCATGAAGGTCAGGATCTCGCTCTCAATGTCAACTGTTCTGATATAAACTAATAATATGCAAAACATAAGAGACAAAGATCTCAAAGACCAATCACATTTCCATGCTCAGGTTCTGAAAATCTGAAAAGTTGGAAGAGACCGATGGACTTCCTATGCAGGATGACAAATGGATGAGAAGAACATGTTTGAGACCTCCTTTAGAGAAAATGGCAGCTAGATTAAGGAACATGATCTAGAAATTAAAATAAAAAATAACATAACTTAATCTTGGCATTATCTGTGGGCGCAAAGTTAACTGGTTATAAGGCCTGTTTTATGTCATAAAGCCTACCTTGGGACTCTGCAAACAGGGCCTACATGCAGCCCGGGTGGCATACATGCAGCCCGATGGCTACCGGTAGTTAGGTGTGGCCATAGACGCATGGCCCTCATGCACACTGCCGCACCCATCCTTAGTGCACGCGTTTGTCATACTTGCCATCATACCTTTTTTTAATTGACTAAGTTAAATTTGCCTTACATATGTCTAAGGGTATGTCTAATGTTTAGCATTACAGCATGTCTTATGTTCACCGGCATGTCTTATGTTTAGAACATTTGTCTAATGATAAGTATTAGATGTCGATTAGCCTTTTGCAGCATTGTACACATGTTAGAGGCTGCATGCTACGGGTGACAGATGCTTTCAGACATGTAACACCTGGTGAGACTAGATTTATGAGCCAGATATCAGGTTACATCCTCTATTTATTTATTAGCTGATTGCAAATGAATTCAATTGTAATTTGCAGCTGAGCAGAACAATTAGGTACAGTTTCAGGATTTTTTAAATTCATATGTAGTAGCAATTTTCAGGTTTTTATTTTGTGCAAATATCATTTTTTTTTCTCAGTATATGTAATAGCAATTTTCAGGTTTGTATTTTGTGCAAATATCATTTTGTTTACTCAGCGAAGGTTTTAACTGTCTTAATACTGTAATTCATTCCATGCAATTACCATTATCTATTTTGGATTTTTTGCATCCCATGCAATTAGCTTTATCTTTCGACTTCTATCCCCTATTAAAATTGATTATACAAGTGTTTCAAACTATCTGCCGTATCCAGACAATTCCCTTCAATATATTGCATAACTTGTTAGGACATACCTATAGACATCCATTCTAGGACAATGGAAGGGCATGTGTTAAAAATGCTGCAAAAAACATTGCCCCCAATGCCTCTTCCTTCTTCCTCTGCGTCTCCCTCTTCGCGAGGACTATGAGAACACGATGTTGGCCGAGCCAGAGAGAAGGGATGTACAATATTATGTATATAGTGATCAGCTTTAAAAAAAAACACGAAAGAATTTAAAGATTATTGTTAGTTATTATTTTGGATTTCCTGCATCCCATGCAATTAGCTTTATCTTTCGACTTCTATCCCCTATTAAAATTGATTACACAAGTGTTTCAAACTGTCTGCTGTATCCAGACAAATCCCTTCAATATATTGCATAACTTGTTAGGACATACCTATAGACATCCATTCTAGGACAATGGAAGGGCATGTGTTAAAAATGCTGCAAAAACATTGCCCCCAATGCCTCTTCCTTCTTCCTCTGCGTCTCCCTCTTCGCGAGGACTACGAGAACACGATGTTGGATGAGCCAGAGAGAAGGGCTGTACAATATTATGTATATAGTGATCAGCCTTAAAAAAAACACGAAAGAATTTAAATATTATTGTTAGTTAATCTTAAGCCGTAACTTTTGCTGGCGAGGTGGTTATGAGGGGTGGCTGTATCGGCAATGACTACGCCTGCAAATATTGCTATTTCATCTCCTCTCCTCACTTGCCTCATCTTCTGACTTGAGTCCTCTTCTTCATCTTCATAGATAACTATCATTAAGTAAGTGATATAGGGTAATAGTTTTAGGTCTTCCAGTGAGATGTCATGCTTCCTCTCGCCTACACTACGAAGCATGATCATTCCTAGCTGAAGCATTGAAAGTCAGGTAAGTAGTCTGAGGTTGGTCTGATCAGGCCCCATCCTGCTACCTGCTTCTAAGAGAAGGGTTAAATATCGTTGCCCATCCGATGCATGCACTAAAGCGATTCCAGTAAGTAAGTTATAGGGCAGTTCGTATTGCCCGTTCATCCTGTATGGAGGAAGCCGGTCGGTCAATCCAAGAGCTCTAAGGCTGGTGAACGTTGGTTGGTTCCTCGGACGCTGCGAAACTCTATCCCCTCAGTATCTTCTTTCAATCCTCAAAACATATCCATAATAGGTAGGTCACTCATTAATTCCCACCACCCAACCTATCCTCAAGTAATATGAATACCTTGGTAAGCGTATCGTCTTGTCAAAAGTAATTTGTAATCAATCTCCACTTAGGTTGTATTTGAATAAATTGTATGAATGCTTTTATATAAAATGAACATGAAATTGCATGATCAAGTTGATTGATGTTCAAAAATAATATCCCAGCTTTAAACCTCAATGTTCACTTTCCCATGACCTTCATTTCATTTTTATTGATTAACTCGAAAGAATACACCAGCAGCGAAAGCTAGCGAAATTTGTTTGAAAATGCATTTAAATAATTCAAATTCAAAATTTGAAAGGCAAATTTAAAAATTAACGGGTTTATATATGAATATTTTGAATATTTATTTCTAATTTTTTTAATATTATTAGAATGACATATTTCAAATGTTTTTTTTCAATAAAAAAATTCTTTTTTTATAAATTTATTAAGATGAATAAAAAAATTCTGTTTTTATATATTTATTAACATGAATAAAAAGACGTTACATAAATCAGAGTCGTCATAATTTTTTTTTTTCCATCTCAAGTAAATAACTCAAAAAAATAACCAACTTGTCACAAAAAAAATTCTCAGGACCAATAAAGAAAATTTCTCAAAAAAATATCAATGCTGCTAAAAATAGTTTTCAAAAATTCAATGACTCCGTACCGTAGTTTTACACTCATCCTTTCATAATACTGTTTGAATCCAATTTTACAAATTTCTCAAGCCATAAATGGCCTGTTAATATAAACAACGTTATAGCATACAAACTCTTCTGATTATTATTTTTATATATTATTTCTTATTACTGAAACGTTTTTTCATATATTATTTATTTCGGTGTCTTATTAGCTGGTTAATGTCTCATTTGCTTTAAGTCTTCCCACACTAATTATCCTCTATGTAATACGTTGAAATTCCTTAAATATCAATCCCGCTAGAAAGCCAATGCCCACACTAATTATCCTCTATGTAATAAGTTGAAATCCCTTGAACATTGACTTTTGATGCATCGTTATGTAATAAGTTAAATATAGAAAGCCATCGAAGAATTTAAATCTATTCAAGGCTCACAATTCCTTAAAAACAAATTGGCCACTCATCCTCAATGCATGCTGGCATTTCCCAACTTTGTAGCGGGAATTTCATCATGCCTTGCGAGCACTCTTTTTCTATGTGCGGGCATTCTTCTAGTATTTTTTTGTGTGTTGCGAACAAATTATCATGGTGCTACGGGCATTCTACTCTACACTGTGGGCATCTTCAATCAACCCATACCGGCATCATAACAATTTTTGCAAGAATTAACACTTGTCTGCGGCTATTAAAATATGTCATGTGTGCATTACAACAAGTATGTGGGCGTTCTTTGAGCCTTACTGCATGTCTGTGGGAATTATAATTATTATAACAAGGCCTGTGGACATTTCAATATCCTCTACGTGCATTTTCCTTCAGACCCTCTAAGCGCTCACTCTCTCGTAAAGTGAGCTAACAAAAACATTGAAGCTCCTCCACTTAAGATGGTCACTCTTGGCAATTACATTGATATCGCATCCACACATACTGACTTAGATTGTACAAGCGGCCTTTCATGTTTTTCCCATTGTTGTTAATGAGGATGACCTATGCGTTATTATCTTGCGAACAACCAGGTGGGATCCTTTCTCAAGTTTCATCTATTTCATCATCAATATTCAACATTCAAGTTTGATATTCTATTTTTGTTATAGTTCGACATGACTTTTTGGATGTGCCCAGCCAATTACTTGCGGCAGCAGTGTTCTCCGTGCTAGATGCTAAGATTCGATGTCGCGAGTCAAGCTAGATGGTAGATTCGGTATTGATCAATATGTAGGTGCTACCAATTAGATGCCAAGTATACATCACTCAATGCCAGAGTTGATGCTGGTGGTCTTAGTGGATGCCAAGTAGCTCCCTTTATTTTACAGTTATATCTTCCTAGGCTATGCTGCAGGTCTGTTCTTGCACCAGCGCTTTGATATGCCAACGGATGCAGGATAGCCGTACGATCTCTTTGATATGTCAACCGTTTCTGAAGTCTATACTGTCTGCAATCCTGTCACGAGAACTTTCATAAGACTTCCGCCCAAAGTATCTGTAAGGACCACCGTCTCCATAGGCATTGCGGGAGGGGAGGGGACAGGAGGGTGACAGTAGAGAGACCTACAAAGTGGTGGTGGTGGGCGACAGCCTGATACCTAGGGAGAGGAGAAACATAGTGGAAATATATGATTCTTCTCAGAAGTATTGGAGCATAGCAGGACACCTGTTGCAAGATGTGCTCTTAAAAAACTTTCCTTCTATTGTGATGCATAAATGTTCAATATCAAAAGGCAGGGAAGTTATTATCAATTCAGTTTAACAGTACAACCAAGGGAAGTCATTATCAGTTGGGTCTAGCTTAAGTGATTGTGGTATGGAGTGTAATGCTCTCAACCAAGGTTGCCCTTGTGAGCTAAAGAATTCATAATGAAAATTATTGTTATTAAGAGTACTTGTAATAGCCTTTTCTTGAGGAATATAGGGTTTACATGGGTATCATCCTATAAGAGCTCAGGAGTTCAAAATGAGCCTCAACTCATAATGATAATATTGTCGTACTGGCCTTATGCCACCAAGAACCTAGCATTTGTTCTGATGGCCTTTTGTTGAAAAACCTACAGTTTAATTAGGCACCATCCTCCAAATTAGGGGAAGCACAGGAGGCTTTTCTCTAGGATGAATTACCTGGAAAAAAAGAGAAGTACCTACATAAGATGAAAATGTATGATACTTCTGGCAAGCCTTGCATTGCAAAAATACTAAATGTTAACTAAATTATTTACTTGCAAAATTGCTAAACCCTAATTAAACCCATTGCATTGAAGAATGTCTAACAGAAAAGGGGTAAGCATGCTCCTGGCATATTTATTTTATGCTTTAATAATGAGGAGTCAGTTCTCCATCTCTTCTCACGCTGTCTGATATGGATTAGCATTCGTGGGCTTATCAGCGATCATCTCCAGCTTTATATTCCTCTTGAAGCTGATACTATAGAGAAGTTCCTAGATTTTTGGGTTTCGGTACACCCCTGTGGTTCTGTTCTTTGCTAAGATGTTGGATATGTAATGTTCTCAATAGAGGAAGAAAACAAAAACCAGACAAGCCAAATACATATGTATGAAGACAATAAAACGAAACTACATCTTCTGATAGAAGGAAGGAGAACTAAGAATGGATGGTAATAGGATTAGGGTTCAGAAAAGACCAAAATATAAACAAACCATCCGTGATGCTTTGCGTTGCATTGCAAAAATGCTAAATGTTAAATAAACTACTTGCAAAATTGCTAAACCCTAATTAAACCCAACCTTTTGCTAAATTGTGGGCCTATCCAATAAGTTGGTCCAACTTATTATGACTTGAGATCCAAGCGTTTGCTAGGCTTTAATGCTAAGGCTACTGGCTGTAGCAATTGGAGTTTGAGATCCAACCACCTACTGCTAAACTGTCAACCTGCCCAACAAGTTGATCCAACTTATAATGGCTTAAGATCCAAAGGCTTGCTACTAAACGGCTGCCTACCTAGCAAGATGATTATTGTCTGATTATTGATAACCTTGAAAATATTCCACGCCTCCTCTCAACGTCCCCATATCCCAACTAAAGAACCCACTAAGGTATAAAAATTGGGTTACTCAAAACATATTGTACTCAATAGAAATTAAAAAAATGATATTGTAGAGCATCTCTGAGTGAAGTTTCTCATATATAGGAGTTATTTTAGAGTAGTTCCCATTTCCTTTTCCTTTGTTTAGTATTCAACGAGTTCCGTCGCCCTCTTTATTTGACTATTGTTTTTATTATATCCTTGCTTAATCTATCTAAAATATTCTTTTCTTCATTAGTTTTATCTACCTCATTCACTTAGATCAAAGTTAGAAGAGCCTTTAAAAGTCTTTTTATATATGATTCAAATTCATATTACAAATACTACACCCAAGGGAAGTTATTATCAATTCAGTTTAATAGTACAACCAACGGAAGTCATTATCAATTGGGTCTAGCTTAAGTGATTGTGGTATGGAGTGTTATGCTCTCAACCAAGGTTGCCCTTGTGAGCTAAAGAATCCATAATGAAAATTATTGTTATTAAGAGTACTTGTAATAGCCTTTTCTTGAGGAATATAGCGTTTACATGGGTATCATCCTATAAGAGCTCATGAGTTCAAAATGAGCCCCAACTCATAATGATAATATTGTTGTACTAGCCTTGTGCCACCAAGAACCTAGCATTTGTTCTAATGGCCTTTTGTTGAAAAACCTATAGTTTAATTGGGCACCATCCTCCAAATTAGTGAAAGCACAGGAGGGTTTTCTCCAGGATGAATTACCTGGAAAAAAAGAGAAGTAACTACTTAGGATGAAAATGTATGGTACTTCTGGCAAGCCTTTAGCCATGCCCCTACTTAGAATTTTGGGATTATGGAAACCCAATTTCAAAGGTTTTGTTGCTCCCAACACTTAGAAGCAATGGTTCGGTACTCTATAAAATTGCCATCGGTACCATTTTCCAAATGAAGAGAACTTCCAGAGCGGTTTGCTCCATAATAAATTAAGTGGAAGAAAAACTAAGAGAAGTAATTACTTAAGACTATAATGTATGATACCCCCACCAAGTTTGTAGCTATGGCCCAACTTAGAGTTTTAGCTTGATGGAGACCCAAATTTCACACATCTTGTTGCTTCTAGCTCATAATGGGAATGTTTTTGTAATGACCTTCTTTAATGCAGAATCGAATTATGTCCAAATAGAGAGAAATGGAAGCATTAGCGTGGTCACATCAACTATGTAGAGCACCATAGCAAGTGGGAGAACGACCAGCCAGTGATTGAATTGCTAGCAACCTCATTAATCATCCCAGCTAGGCCCGTCTCTCGCCTATTCGTTTGAGCTTCAATGGCCCTTCTTGATTAGAAAACATAACTTTTAGCATTAGGCTGGGGTACGAGTCATCTCAGGTCCGAAAGAATCGTTTAACTGGGGCTTGGCCATAGAATAGGTTGATCTCGGTGTACCCTTCCTTCTAAATTGATGGGGCGCTAGAGAAAGAGGCCAATAGGGGAGTGCTTCACCAGCAGGATAGAGACCGGTAAATTAGATTTATTCTGCAATATAAAATAGAGCCTTTGTTAAATTCAATGTGAAGAAAAAGAAATCTCTACATCTTATAATAACAACTTGTCCTAATAAACAACTATGTCAAATGTTATTTAAAATCCATATATAATAAATATATATATCTCTATACAACAGTTCCTTCCCCTAGCAGCTACTCCTTACCTAGATCCATTCCCTAAGTAAACCAATCATATCGTTTGCCTTTGCTTTGAGGTTGAGGCAAGAGAGAAAGGCAAGAAGTTCCAAGTCTAATTGCGATCAGTTAAGCTCTTTCTGTATTAGTTAATGGTACCGGTAATATTGCTATTTTACTCGAGCTCCAAATACTGTGAATCTGTTAAAAAACTTCATATTAGGTATCATAAGAATAGCCAAAGGTTTATAGTCCGACCCCTAAATTATTTAACCATGCCTTTATATTTTCATTCAAATACCTAACCACAATCTTCACCATCCCAGGCTTGTTCTCCAGCTTTGTTTTGGCAGCTTTTATGCTTAGGATATACTTCTATTTACGTCTTATCAGGATGGCATGAAACAACCACCCTCTCTTTGAATCTAGGAAAGATGTTGGATGTGTGGCTCTCTGGTCTAAACTTATGTTACGGTTGTTAAATAATGGCAAAAAAACATGTGATGTTCTCAATAAAAGAAGAAAAAAAACAGACAAACCAAATACATATGTATGGAGACAATAAAACGGAACTACATCTTTTGATAGAAGAAAGGAGAACTAAGAATGGATGGTAATAGGATTAGGATTTAGAAAATACCAAAATCTAAACAAACCTTCTGTGATGCTTTGCGTCGCATTGCAAAAATGCTAAATGTTAACTAAACTATTTACTTGCAAAATTGCTAAAAGCTAATTAAACCCATTGCATTGAAGAATTTCTAACAGAAAGAGAAGAATATTTTCCCACCACAGACTATTGATATATCCTCTTACCTCTTACCTCTTAAGCTGTAAATCTCATCTTTCCTCTTACCTTTGAATTTCTTACCTCTTAAGCTTGTAAATCTCATCGGTTTTCTTTTCCACGATGCACTCATTCTCCCTTTTTAGTTCAGCTACTATGTAATGTGTCATGAGGTGCTCCTTAGACATGCATTTTAATGGAGATTCTATAGTATCTGGAATCTGAGTCTGAGTGTGCCCAGAAAGATCTGGTTTCTTTGAAAAATGACCTGCAATTTTTCTTGCCAGCGCAGTTGTATAACTATTATCCTCAGGTGACTCTCCATTCTTTAGAGAGAAATATTTTGACTCATTTGAGTTGCCCCCATCAGAATTTGTATTTTCCTTTTTTTTGATAAGAAAAAGAACACTACTCATTGAAAGTTGAGCATAATAATTAACTATTATTAATTTCAATCAAAAGACCATTAAACATATAATAAAACACAATTTGCTTCACTTTTAAGTACTTTGAACGTTGAACATGGAAATTAATTATTATTAATTACTATTATAAAACCATTAAACATATAGTAAAACACAATTTACTTCATTTTTTTAGTACTTTATTTCTACCCATGTATGTATGTATACATATATCATTCATTATGGTAACAAGTGGATTTGAAATAAAAATACTAACTCAACCTATAAAGCTCTCATTTAGGTCCTCTAAGAATTCTCTTAGCACAAGTTCACTTATCTGCTTCTCAAAACCATACTTCATTGCTGTTCTAAGTGTCCTTCCTGAAATAACTCAATTTGACTCTGAATATGTTGAAAGAACATCTTTGAACTTTCTGCAAAGTCGTCTAATTTTAGGGTCATATGCAAGAATTTGGAGTTGACATAGTCAAACACAGAATTTGCATATTAGATTCGGAATGGGCACTAGTTATTCTTAGATTGTCCTAGATGGAAATATCGCCATATCACAACAGACCATAGATAACTTCTTATGAGGAAGTCCAAGCTCATCCATTACGTTAGAGACCCAAACTGCTTTCGCAGCTGCATTTATTGCACCTTTCTTTATACTCGACATCAATAAGCTAATATTTCTTGAATAAGAAAACAATCCTTGGTGAAGCTATTTTGTTTGGGGCAAAGATTTGACTGCATAATTCTATCATTATTCTCCCCTGTTTGTCTCCAAGGAATTTAAAGAGTGCATGAAACAAAGCTACGCCCAATTTATAGTCTTACAGTCATGTTTTACCATAAGTCCTGATTCATGATAATAGGTATCCATTTATTTGTTATTGATAATTATTTTTACAATGAAACACATTCAAAACGTGCCAGAATAAACTTGTTTGAAACATTCATCTTATGAATGAGATCTCATTTAAAACAGTAACATTGATTCAATAATGACTAAGAGTCACAGCTTACTTGACTGGTCTACAGTAACATTGATTCAATAATGACTAAGAGTCACAGCTTACTTGGCTAGTCTAAGTTGTTTGTTTGAAACATTCATCTTCTGAATGTGCTCTCATTTAAAACAGTAACATTGATTAAATAATGACTAAGAGTCACAGCTTACTTGACTAGTCTAAGTTGTTATCTATTAATTGCAATTTATTGACATTATGATCTAGTCAATTTCCATTTTTAAATGCTAAACTCAGTATCTAGGTTGTTTTCTATTAAATGCAATTTTATCTAGGTTGTTTTCTATTAAATGCAATTTGTTTCATATGGCAAAAAAAATTGTATTATTTTAAATTTTCTTTTCTTTTTGACAATTTGTTCACTAATGTTTAGTAAATATTTTTTTTTACAATTTGTTCACTTGTTCACTCTTTTCATGTTTCAGCATAAAGATTGTAGAACATTTCAACATAAAGATTGTAGAACACTAATGCCAGTGAAACTGAGATCAACTAAATATAAGGTACACAATTCAAACTTCAGCTAACACAAACTTGAATCACAATTTCTAAACTCAAATGGAACTACATATGCTATATTCAAAAGAACCACTAGATATAGTATTAGAGAGGAATTGTCTATTTCGATTGCAAAAATTTTCTTACTTGGTTGGGGACTGTTTGTTTGACAGTTTACAAGTTTTATTTAATTCTAGATACACATCAATAGAACTAAGAAAAGGAACAATAGAATATTTTAGAGGTTGTCTAGAGAAACAAGATCATGAAGCAATAACATCCTATAAACATGAACTGCATAAAGAATCCCTTATAGAAATGCACAATATACATGACCCAGAAGTATACATACAAAAAATGTCGATTTCTGCTTCAAGCAGTTTGCCTATTGAAACTAGAGGTCTTTGGGGGGACATATTTTGTATACATTGGGTATCAAATTGGTTGAAGGTGCCAATTAGGGTTTGGTCGAAGACACAAGCACGATGTTATTTGCACTTTAACTCTACCATTGGAACAAACACATTTGACATATTGTTTCATGACGAAAACCCTATAAATGGCCACTTTGAGCCATTACTTCATAAGGAAAACAACAACATGCTTTCATGTTCTACTAAACAAGTAAAATTTTCTCTTGAACATGTTCCTCTAGAACATAGAATCAGTGAAAGGTCAATCCCCATTCGAGATACATTAGAAAATCGTTTTAAGCCTCATCGCAAACAACTATCTTTGCATTGCTTAAAGAAAATTGCAAGAAGCAGTTGCAACAATCAACAAACTGATTTTTTAACTGTCAAAGTAAGTAGACCTTATCAAATCAAACCCCATGCTACAATAAAAGGACAAGAAATAAAACTAGACAAAAAGAACATGGTTACAACAAAAGAGCAAGATAGACAACTAGACAAAACGAACATGATTACAATTGACAATGACAAGTTCAATAATCATGAAGTAGCAATTGAAAATAGACAAGAAGACTTGCATGCAAAGAAATCATCCATTTCACTCCGTTGCATAAAGAAAATTGCAAGACAACATCCCAAATTGCATCAAATACAACTAGGCTCTAATACAACAATAGTAAAAGAGAAAAAATTGCAACGAAAAAGAAAGAATTATCAAAGAAAGGAAAAAGAAACTATGACAATCTTTGAACAACAGTACCATGAGCAAATTATTGACACACCAATCTATGATTGCTCAATTTGTTAGCGAACTTTCTTTAAAAAGGACATTGCTTATCAGAAACAAGTAGCAAAAAAAAGAACTCGAACAAATATAACGACAAGAAGCAAACAAATAGAATACAATGCCTTTATGTCTCAATGCATTTGTAAATCTTGCAAGAAGTCATATAAGAATGACATAACTCCTACATTTGCAGTGCCTGATGAAATTCGTAGAAACAAAGGTACGAAAACTTTGTCGAATTTGTCTGAATTAGAAGAGAGACTAGTTGCACTAAGAATACCATTTCTACAGATCAAAGAAATGGGACCCTGCTATAAGAAACCACAATTAGGTCTCACAGGAGGGGTGATTAATGTGCCTACTTGCATAAACAAAATTAAATCTGCATTGCCTAGGAACATTAGAGAAACAGATACAGTTGCAGTGGAAATTAAGAGACGTTTGAATTTCAAAAATGCTTATGCAATTGGAAGGATTCAAATTCACATTGTCATGAAAGCATTGAAACAATTGTGCCAAACAATGCTATATAAGCTAGAGGATGTCAAAATAGACAACGAATGGGAAAAAGTTGTTGGTCGCATGGGCAGACCCAGGTTTAATATATCCAACCAACAACACCCCTAGCTCACTGGCCCTTTCGGCGACAGACCGCGAAGCGATCTGAAGTCTCACCCGAAGTGAATCTAATGGGTTGGCCAAGACTCAAGTGTCTTGGACCAGGTTCTACGCATCCTACTTCTCTTCTCTTACTCCTGCTAGTCACAAGGTCAGCTATCTCTGCGTGTCGCACGTCCTCTTCTACTCGCAACTCTTTTAGCTCCGCGATTCTTACCCACACGCAAGTTGCGCAGTTTCTTCCCCCATCGCACAACTTCCACTTACTCACAATATCTCCAACCTTATCGCATCGCTGCGCACCGTGGGAAACACAACCTCTCCTCAACGCTAAGCCCTCAGCTCGCGGTATCGCGCACCGTAGCTCCTCTGCCGGTGCGATATCGCCTCTCTGCGATATCCTACCTCCACGACTTTGCACTCCTAGCGTTGACTGTGTCGACGTGCGAAACTCGACTTCCAAGAAGTTATATTGTGATTAACTGGTCATTAGAAACAAACGTAAAGGAGTCTTTAGGCAACTTACTAAAATACTTCAACTTATCTCTATCTTCCTGTATTACCGTGAGCTGAACAATACATACATTCATTTACTGCAACTAAAATCATATGCATAATAACTAGTAACAGTAAGCAAATACAATCACATTCATGCAACACATAACACGCAGATTTAACGTGGTTCACCCCCAGGATGGGAGCTACGTCCACCAAACTGTGCTTCTATTATATATCTCGAGGGAAGTTAGCACAGTCTGTTGCATCGCATATGCAGTGCGAGATCTCTCCTAGACCTCTGACCTACTTCTATCTCTATATTGCCTTTCTTTCAATATATCCTTCCCTCTCTGTCAATCTCTGTGGATGGTTACATACAGACTCAAATGACTCACAGACAAGCTAGGTGTCTGGATCGTTACAACACAGTCTGTCTGACTGACTCCTGAGTCTACAAAAATAATCAACTAACCAACTAAAGAATCAACCTACGAACCAACCCTTTACAATACAAAATACAAGCTTTTATAGGCGGCCCGAAGGTCTCGCCATTACAACACTGTGGGCCTGTCCCAACAGTAAACCCATACCCTAATTAGTGACAGTCGATCCTCTCTGTCCTTGAGGTAGCCGCTTCCTGTCACACCACAGCTCTCTGCAGTCTTCCATGCTTCTCGGCACTGATCATGGGTACTATGCACCACTTCACTTCTCTGTCCTTCGTCTTCAATGCTTGAGCCTCGTTGCTCCTTCTCCTTTATGAGGGTTGCTGAGCCCTCCTATCTTCCGCCGCTGCCTTCAATGCAGTGGTTGAGCTTTCTTCTCTCGGCCGCTTGGGTACCGTTGCCTCCTTGACTTTTCTATCTTAAAAGTCATGGTTTCCGGCTCTGTCCTACAGCTGGAAACGTGCAACGGCGTAGTAGCCTTGCCTTATCTTCTTTCCACCAAAACTTTACCTTTCCGCTAAACTAGCAGCTTCTTCTGTAGCTGGGGGACCCTACTCCAACAGTCCCCTAACACTCACTTGTGGCTCGTCCTCGAGCCACTACCAGCGGGGTTCTCCTGCTGTAGCTTATCCTTCACCTCCTGTGAAGTGCGCTGTAACCTGACTTGAAGTCCTGCGACTTCATTCTTCATCTCCTCGATGCGCTGTTTTTTTTTTTTTTTAGTTTCTGTAACTTGGTTCATGGGTCTTTCTATGTTACTTATGCTCGTATTTCCTCGGCTTGTACAAGCTATCCGGATTTTTACTACGACTCCGGTCTTCCTTGTGCTCGTATCAAGAAATGCTATTGTCTTTTCTTCTTTTTTCGTTCTGAAAGACTTCTCGCTGATACCGGCTCTTGACCAGTCTAGGAGCTCCATGTTCGGTGAGTCGGCCACAGATATCCTTTCCTTTTTCTCTGGGTTAGAACTTTTATCACAGAGGGATCAGGAATCTGTATCTTCCAGCCTTCTCAAACATTTCCTTCCACCTAGAGCGTTGTATACGGGAGAGCTACAAACCATGAATTCCGTTCTGAGAACAAGCCTTTGTCCTCATTCTGGAAGTTCACTGGCTGCTGGTTCTGCTGCTCTTGTCCACTTCTCTTCTCTTCGAAGTGCCCCAGGTATACATGCTGCCTCTGATCGTCAGATTGTTGCTTCGTTACCTCCGCAATCTCTTGTTCTTCTCTTAGCTGATCAGATAGGTCGGCGACCTTCTCCCGTTGCTTTCTTTTTCTCATTTTTACTTTCCACCTAGCGGGAGAGTTCTTCGCAACATGCTTCTGCTCTGCTTTCTTATCGTTAGTGATCAGCTCGGCGTTCTTCTTCTCCTTAGCAGGGATTTTGGTAACAACTTCTACTTCAGGGGCTTGATGGTTCATCCCTGGTGGCTGTCTGACTTGTGATGTATCTACTTTCACAACCTTGGGTGGTGTCTTCATGGCGGCTAGAAGGCCACCACGATGCAACTGCTTCAATACGGCTTTCATGGGTTTGGCCACGGACAGGCTCCCCCTCTGGCTGAATGGCCTGGCCGTGCACTGGCTTTGGATTCTAGAAAGCACAGCACTCTGCAACTGAATCAGTTCTGTGCACGAGGAAAACTTAACTGCTTTCTCTTTAGCTTTCGGGCTTGATAACTGTACTCCTCCGCCGTGAAGAACTTGTTCCTTTATGCCGAAGGCGGTAGTCCCAGATGCACAGGTCGTCTCCGGTAATACCCATGGATTATAGTAATTACCTGGTCAAGGCCATACTCGTCATATGATCTTCTAATTAATGCTAAAATCTGATCAAATTTTCCTCGAAGCGTGTGTACAGGTGCCGGTCTCATCGAAGATTTACCAAATCTGGAAAAATTTATTATACTGTTGCCAAATCTACGGTAAGGGATACCGGTCATTTCTTCATTAACTACCTGTAATATAGTGACTTGACGGCCCTCTGACTGTTGCAAACTGAGTACGTGGCACGGAGAAACATCGCACTGCCGCGATGTGACTCCACGTTATCTGCGCAAAACAATACCCCCTTTTTTTTATTTTTTATTTTTATTTACTGTGTAGACTAGTTTCCGATGCGATGCCTCCTTTCAACTACACTGGACACCTGCACTCCCATAAACTGTTCATGCTAGGACTGAGAGGTGGGGAGGCTGTCACTATAGAGCTTAAGCCTACTGCCATTAATCCATGTGGGAAGAAGCTCCCCGTTCAGCTGACTGAGTTGAACAGCACCTCCTTCTGTGACTTGTTGGATCTGGTATGGCCCCAGCCAATGCATTTTGAACTTCCCTGGAAACTTAATGAATTTGCTGTCATACGGGAGCACTAGGTCTCCGATCTGGAAAGTCTTATTCTTAATGTGTCTATCATGCCAGGATTTTTCTCGTGCTTTCTGCACTGTCTGATGGAATCCAGCGATGAATCTGTCTTCTTCCAAGGTAAGCAGCTATGCTAACCTTTCCTCCACTGTGTCTATATCAGTCATCTCGGTAATCTGAGTGATTCTTAAACTGGGAATAATATAATCCATAGGCATCACAGCCTCCTGCCCATACACCAAGCTGAAAGGTGTGTGTCCCGTGAGTTTCTTGCATGTGGTTCTATATGCCCATAATACAGCATTAACTCGAAGGTCCCAATCATTCCTTTGGCTATTGCAGATCTTAGTCAAAGCAGTTTCTAGAATCTTATTGAAGTCCTCCACCGTACCATTAGCTTGTGGATGGTAGGGAGTGCTCTTATGGTGCTGAATCTAGAATTCTTCTGTCAAAGCCTCGATGGTGTGGTTCAAGAAATGTGTGCCTTGATCGCTCATCAGAATTACTAGGCACCCAAATCTACTGATGATGTTTTTGAAGAGGAACTGTGCGGCTGTAACAGCATCATAGTTTCTTACTGCCTTGGCCTCTGCCCATCTGGTGAGGTACTCCGTTCCGGTGATAATATATCTCGCACCCGTGCGCTTTCCCGCTGGGTTGATAGGACCCACAAAATCTATTGCCCATTTGTCAAATGCGCGCAGCGTGACCTGCGGTCGCAGCGGCATTTCATTGCGTCACGAGGGTTTTCCTACCCTCTGGCAGATATCGTAGCATCTACAGAAGTCCTTGGTGTCTTTATGCAGTGTAGGCCACCACAAGCCTGCCTCTAAGATTTTCTGTGCAGTCGGCTTTCCAGCGAAATGACCTCCCGCGATTCCTGAATGTGCTTCTCTAATAATAGCGTCTTTTTCATGCGGCATCACACATCTACGCAGAACTTCATCCGGACCTAATTTGTATAGGTGTCCTGTGATAAGGGTGAAGTCTGCTGCTTTAACAACCAACTGCTTCTTTTGCTGCTTGGTAAAGTCATCCAGTGCTACTCCTGTGGTGAGGAATTGAATAATATCGGCATAATAATCATCTGTGATCTGTATAGAGAACAACTGTGCATTGGGCAGATTGTCTTTGAGGTTACTTGGTTCTTCTCCTGAGTCTATCCGTGATAGATGATCAGGTCCAGCATTCAGTCTTCCTGGTTTCACAATGATTTCAAAATCATACTCTTGGAAGAGGAGTAACCATCTGTAGATTCTCCCCCCTAACAATGGCTTGTTGACTAGGTACTTCAATGCAGAGTGGTCAGTAAACATCTTGAACGAGGCTCCCAATAGATAGTGTCTGAACTTCTGTAGCGCGTACACCATAGCTAAGCCTTCTCTCTCTGTAGTGGTGTAGTTTTTTTCTGCTGTCGATAGTGCTGGAATATGCAATGGGATGGTCAATATCTCCTTCTCCTGGTTGTGGCAAGACGACTCCTAGTGCGATGCCTGATGCATCCACGTGTACATGAAATGGCTTAGTCCAGTCTGGAAATACTAGGATGGGTGCTGTAGTCATCTTTTCCTTAAGAGTGTCTAGACTCTGTTGACATTCCTCATTCCATAGGAACTTTACATCTTTCTTTAGCAATTTCTCCATTGGTGCTATAATCTTTGCGTATCCTTTGATGAACTTTCTGTAGTACCCGGTATGACCAAGTACTGTCCTCAGTTGCTTGACCGTGTTAGGTGCTGGAAGGTTCACAATGATGGCGATCTTCGCGGGATCTACCATCAAGCCTTCTCTACACACAATGTGACCCAACAAAATACCAAATGGTGCACAAAATATACATTTTTTCAAGTTTAGAGAAATCTGGTATTTCCTACATTTCTCTAGCATCAGTCTGAGATCTTCTATGTGTTTGTTGATTAGTCCAAATACAGTCCAATCATCAAAATATACCTCTAAGAATTTATGGATATATTCTTTAAATACAACAACTACTACTCTAGAAAATATAGCTGGTGCATTCTTAAGACCAAAAGGCATTACCGTATACTGGAACGAGCCCCATTATGTTGCAAAGGTGGTCTTAGATCGATCTTCTGGATGTATCCTGATCTGATGGTAGCCTGAGAAGCCGTCAGTGAAGGAGTAGACCTCCTATCCTCCCACATTGTCTAATACTTCGTCAGTGAACGGTGTCGAAAATGGATCATGAAGTGATGCATCGTTGAGCTTGCGCAGAACGACGCAGATTCTGATGTCCCCTTTTGTTTTCTTTTCTTGCACGACCATGGGGCTAACCCATTCGCTTTCTTCCACCGGCTCAATGATGCCTGCTACTAGCATCTTATCGATCTCGTCCTTGACTTTTTCTTTGTAACGCGGGTTTAATCTATATGGGCGCTGCTTGACTGGTCTAGCATCCTCCTTCAATGGTATTCTCATCACTCCCAGGTCTCCGACTATTCCCTTCATCTCCGTGAACTTAGTGGGAAACAGGTCCTTATAGTCGTGTAACAATCTGCGATCTGTCCGACTATTTCATCGTTCCAGTAGTCTCCAATAGAGGCAAACTTAGGTTCTGCGTCTGTGCCAATATTGACCTTTTTAATCTTAATGGGTTCAGTAATTGCTAGAATCTCTAGCTGTGGTCCTTCGACATCACGAGTCCCTTCTGACTCAGGAATGTTAGTATTGCGAGGATCCTCATCCACCTCCTCTATTTCTGATGCAAAATTGTAGCATTCCAATGCCTCTTTTAACTGGACAGGCCACTCAGGTTCGGCTCGCACTGATGTGGTGCAATCTTCAAATATCTTAGTCTTGATTAGTTCTAGGGCCTGAGCAATAGTTGGATGTTCTGATTCAAATGCAAAGGTGAGTAGGAAACTGTCTGTTATGAGTGACCATGTGGTCGTTCCCTTGCGCAATTCGGTCTCTGTGTACCAGTTCCTTGGAACTGTATCCAATGTGTGGATGAATCGGTGAGTCCACTCGTCCTCGGAGACGTTCGACCAGCTCTGTTCACATGCCTGAATGTGTGTTCTGGGATCAGTTTCTCCTATGTACTTGTGTTGGATATACTCTTTGTCGACAGAAAATCTGATCGTCATGAGTCTTTTAATATCGTCCCATGAAGCAATATTTTCTTTGTGTGCATACCACCATCTTGCAGGTGTGGCGCGTACTGCAAGGTCCATAGCTGGGATCCTCTGCTCGTAAGGGATCTGTTGCTCAAACTGCTCAAGGAAGTCCTGGATATCTGTCAGTCCATGATATGATGGAATCTCATTAATTTCTGCGCCAATCCATCGTAGTGAATTACTTATAAACGCACATTTGCGCGCTGAGACTTCGTAAAGTCTGTTCTGCTAGTTCTCTAAATTGACATCGAAATCCGATGCGCATGAGATATCGCATCGCCAACTAATATGCCCTTCTGCGGTGGGATTTATATAGTCATTCTGGTTTGCAGTCATCTGGTAGAGATTATCGATGTTATATGCCTCCTCTTCTGCTCGGATAGGTTCAATATATCTAAGACCCTGGAGAGGATCCAATGGCGCGATGACCTGGATCTGCGCATCCTCGAAGGTCATCTGTCTTCTCTTTAGGTTGATGATAGCCTTGCTACCGATCGACCAATCGATACTTAGTAATGCTGGATATGGTCGACTATCACCAATGATTTCTATAACCTCGAAGTCTGCGAAGCTACGAACTCCGTCAATGTCAACTGGCACCTGTGGCAGTCGACCCAGTGGTGACACTTTCTGCTGGTTCGCCAATCTTAGGTGGATAGGCAATCTGATTAACGGAGGACTACCCATCTGTTGCCATGTCTACTTAGTCAGAATGTTCACCTCTGATCCTAGATCTAAGACGACCTCATCCATCTCAAATTCTCCAATTTGCGCTGTGAGCTTCATCTCTCTTCCGGTCCTCATATGTCCTGTAATACTATGAACAACACGGTGTGCACTGTTCAAGAGAGAGGGTTGCTGACACTAATCTATGATGCGCTGTAGCTCGTCGATAGCTTTGTCATTTCTCAATAGTTTCAAGCAACTGTTCAAGAAGGAGTGTACACTTTCTGTTGATTCATCCTTGTCACATCTCCCTGATGTGGTAGCCTGCGGTGTCTGGTCTCTGTTGTCGCCACAAGGCGCTTGCTGTGGTACACCCCTAGATGGCGGTACCTGAGATCCTGATGGGGTAGGTTCATCAAAGGAAGCCTTGGCTTCATGAAATGTCTCTTTATTCTTCTGCAGGTCTAATGATGTTGTTTTACTAGGAGCTCTGCGTACCCACGGCTGACCTGCGTTCTTTTCAATAGCCTGCGATGTACCACTGGTGGAAGCACCGCTTCGAGTCACAATGTTAACTGTTGGTTCTGGTTCCTTAGGTTCAGCAGCAATAAGTTGGATGTTCTGGTGTGCTGTTGGCTTAGGGTCTTTCATCTTAGCTATCAGGGTAGGGCACTCTTCTATGGTATGGTCATAAGATTTGCAGTAGTTACAAGTAGTGGTGGGGGATTGACAGTCCCTGGCGTAGTGTCCTACAACTCTGCAGTTATAACAAGTGATTAGTCCACGAACTTGGCCAAATCCCCCTCCTCGACCAAAGCCTCCTCCTCGACCTCGTCCTCTGAATCCTCCTCCACGGCCTCCATAAGTCTGATCCGGCGGTGGTCCTGCTTCTGGACCCTGTGTTTCTAACTGGACTCTGTACGCGTCATGCTTTCTATCTGACATGAGATCGTATGCCCGGCAATCCTGTTGGTCATGTCCGACGAACTTGCAGAAGACATAGTATAGGTTCTTAGGTGTCTGTACATACTTTTGAAGTAAAGGGCATTGCTGAGGTGGGTGTCCGTGTGTTTTGCATATTTCACACCATGGCCCTTGCGTTCGTGGTAAGGGGTTAGGAGCCCCTGATGCTGAATATTCTGCAAAGACTGGACAGTTGTCTTTGGTATGACCTGGTGCTCTACATCGTAAACACCATATGTCCTGCATAACCTCTTTCCCCTTCTTAAGTTCATGTATCTGTAACGTGAGGTTGGCCAATTGGTTCTGTAAGGTTGTCATGCCTACATTTGTTTCAGCTAAAGGTGAAGCTTCTAACTTCATTGCCATCTCCAATGCCTCATCCTGTGTCTGGAGTTTCTGCTGCATTAGTGGCAGTCTGATGTGAGGGAGCAGCACTGCAATAAACCATTCCTTATGCTACTCTGGCGCAAACTCAAAACTTACTTGGTCTATAAGGGCTTTGAACTTCTGGTCAAAGTCCCATACTGACTCTGATGGAAGCTGCTTAATATCCTTGAGCTCTGTTATACACTGAGATTCAGACTTAGGTTTCTTGAACTCTTTAATCATGGAGTTCTTGACCTGGGCAAGTGTCTTGGGTACTGTAGTATACTTTATGTACCATGTTAAAGCTTGGTATCTGAGTGTAGTGACCAATTGTACAAGCTTAAGGTTATCATCATTGATTGTTTTAATGGTCCACATGGCTTCACATAGAAACCAGTGCTGTTCTGGGTCCTCGGCTCCTGTACCCTTAAAGGTAGGTAGCTTCATATCATCTCCCATTCTATTTCTCTGTGGTGGGTTCTGACTAGCTGGATTACTACCACTCAGCGGTGTAGGTGAAGGTGTTGTAGCAGTAGCAGGTACTGTCTGTGAACTACTAGATGGAGTACCTACGGGATTACTCTGAGCTCCGGTCTATTTCTGTGGGGTGTAAGGGTGGTAAGGTATACCCTCCTCTGATTCTTCTATGGTGCTAGGACTCTGTTGTCGAATACTGTCTGAACTGTTTTCAGATATTGGAGATCTGAAGTCTACCTTATACTTATTTCCACTACGTGTTCTTCCAATGTCATCTAAATCACTTTCAAAGTCTTGTGACATTACTATCTTTACTTATTCATCTGAAATCATGTCTATTACTCCTTTTTCATATAGCAGCATCTTAAGGGACAAGTTTAGAGATCTTAGGTACTTACCACGATATCCTTTGAAGAATTACCGCTCAGCTTCACTGAAACTCTTCCTCTGGTCAACTGCAAATTCTATAACAAAGCCTCCAAGCACACTTGTAAGCCAGAAGTCCACTGCTCTCGTGATGGGATTGTCAAGGTTCTGGACGGTCTGAATCAGCTCTGGTGTCCAGACAATGTTTCTTTTCCTCTTGAATATGTTCTTATCTGTCAACTTTGATATCCAGTCGTAAAGCTCATCTCCATAGGTTACAAAGAATATCGCATGTATATCTGAAGCGATATGTTTTTCTAACCAGTCCTCTGTGCTCAGTCTAGGACTCCGATTTTCTTTCTTAGCAAACTCCCTTAAGTTTGAATCCAGCCACTGGTGAAATTCTTCTCTGGTAGGATGCCAACAGAACATTGACATCCAGTCATTCAAGCCGGCAACGGACCCATTTGTTGGTTGCATGGGCAGACCCGGGTTTAATATATCCAACCAACAACACCCCTAGCTCACTGGCCCTTTCAGCGATAGACCACGAAGCGATTTGAAGTCTCACCCGAAGTGAATCTAATGGGTTGGCCAAGACTCAAGTGTCTTGGACCAGGTTCTGCGCATCCTACTTCTCTTCTCTTACTCCTGCTAGTCACAAGGTCAGCTATCTCTGCGCGTCGCACGTCCTCTTCTACTCGCAACTCTTTTAGCTCCGCGATTCTTACCCACGCGCAAGTTGCACGGTTTCTTCCCTCGTCGCACAACTTCCACTTACTCACAATATCTCCAACCTTATCACATCGCTGCGCACCGCGGGACACATAACCTCTCCTCAACTCTAAGCCCTCAGCTCGCGGTATTGCGCACCGCAGCTCCTCTGCCGGTGCGATATCGCCTCTCTGTGATATCCTACCTCCACGACTTTGCACTCCTAGCATTGACTGTGTCGACGTGCGAAACTCGACTTCCAAGAAGTTATATTGTGATTAACTGGTCATTAGAAACAAACGTAAAGGAGTCTTTAGGCAACTTACTAAAATACTTTAACTTATCTCTATCTTCCTGTATTACCGTGAGATGAACAATACATACATTCATTTACTGCAACTAAAATCATATGCATAATAACCAGTAACAGTAAGCAAATACAATCACATTCATGCAACACATAACACACAGATTTAACGTGGTTCACCCCCAGGATGGGAGCTACGTCCACCAAACTGTGCTTCTATTATATATCTCGAGGGAAGTTAGCACAGTCTGTTGCACCGCATATGCAGCACGAGATCTCTCCTAGACCTCTGGCCTACTTCTATCTCTATATTACCTTTCTTTCAATATATCCTTCCCTCTCTGTCAATCTCTGTGGATGGTTACATACAGACTCAAATGACTCACAGACAAGCTAGGTGTCTGGATCGTTACAACATAGTCTGTCTACTGACTCCTGAGTCTAAAAAAATAATCAACTAACCAACTAAAGAATCAACCTATGAACCAACCCTTTACAATACAAAATACAAGATTTTATAGGCGGCCCGAAGGTCTCGCCATTACAACACTGTGGGCCTGTCCCAACAGTAAACCCATACCCTAATTAGTGACAGTCGGTCCTCTCTATCCTTGAGGTAGCCGCTTCCTGTCACACCACAGCTCTCTGCAGTCTTCCATGCTTCTCGGCACTGATCATGGGTACTGTGCACCACTTCACTTCTCTGTTCTTCGTCTTCAATACTTGAGCCTCGTTGCTCCTTCTCCTTTATGAGGGTTGCTGAGCCCTCCTATCTTCCGCCGCTGCCTTCAATGCAGTGGTTGAGCTTTCTTCTCTCGGCCGCTCGGGTACCGTTGCCTCCTTGACTTTTCTATCTTAAAAGTCATGGTTTCCGGCTTTGCTCTACAGCTGGAAACGTGCTATGGCATCGTAGCCTTGCCTTATCTTCTTTCCACCAAAACTTTACCTTTCCGCTAAACTAGCAGCTTCTTCTGTAGCTGCGGGACCCTACTCCAACAAAAGTATTCATTGAAAACAAGGAATCATATGATAGTGAAACAGACATCGAGCATGATTGTACCAATATCGATGATCTACCCGAACCAATCACAAAGACATTGATACATGGATTCATTGATGCACACACTATTTATGATCTTGCAAATAAGCAAATCAATGTTGCACCTGCTGAGGGATACATGCCACTAGGAATATTCCATGACAAGTATTCTGAAGAAATGAGCTTCCCTTCATTGTTTTATGGGAGAAAACGCATGGATGACATAATAAAGAACTCCACGTATCAAAAGATTTTCCAATGGGAGGTATTGCATAGCAGCCATGACTTTGCTTTTCATACGACCAACTTGTTTTACAAAGCAATTCGAATCATCCTAAATCAAGTTTTCAATTGTATATGGATTAGGATAAGGCAAGGTCAATGAAAAGGTAGGAAACTAGTAGCCAAGGACGTTAGATCAAAGCCAAATCTAGATCGCATCCTCAAATCAGACATTGGGTACATGGATCTAAAAGCAATTCGTACATCTCCGGATTATCATCATCAAATGCGCAACAAACTATATGCAATGATTAGACAATTAGGACCACCAACGTTCTTTGTGACCTTTAGCAGCGCAGAACATATTTGGAAACCACTTGTCAATGCTCTTAAACATATGAAAACAAAAGACAAAAGAATGAGACAAAATGAAATAGGACAAGACGAAATTAGCTCTTTGATTAGGGATGACCCTGTCACTAGTGTAAGATACTATAGAAACAGAATAAATGCATTACGACAATTAATCTCTCATGATCACAAGTACTATGGAGAAATTGAAGACTATTTCTATGTAATAGAGTTCCAAAACAGAGGTAGCGAACATGACCATGGTTTGATTTGGATCAAATCAACACCAATATATGGTACAAACACAAATGGTGATGTAGAAAAATTTGTTCATAAGTATCTATCAACAAACTCATCAAGTCTTTCAAGTGACATTAGAACAATGCAACAACATCGACACACAAAGAGTTGTAAGAAAAATATAACTACCAATTGTAGGTACAATTTTCCTATTCCTCCAATGAAAACAACCAAGATACTTGAACCACTTGTCTTTGATAACAATAATACAAAATCCAATGCAAAACTCATATTTGCTGCAATAAATGATAATACCTATGATGAAAACTATACATTTGATGAATTCATAAATGAGTTGCATATGACAAATGATGAGTACATACATGCTATTCAATGTGGCCTTAATCGAAGTACAATTATGCTTGAAAGAAAACCATCTGACACTTGGACAAACAGCTTCAATCGCCATATCCCAGAAATATGGCTTGCAAATACTGATTCTCAGTTTGTACTAAACTCATATGCTGCAGCATCATATTTTAGTTCATACATGACAAAACAAGACAATACACTTACAAAGACATTTAGGAAAATAAGAGAGGAGAATAGGAAAACAAATTCTGATGTCAAGGAAACTATTGTTTCTCTAGGGAAATCATTAGTAAATATGCAACGAATGTCAGCACAACTAGCGGTGCATATTGTTCTATCGCTACCATTGAGTAGCAGTTCACGTAGATGCATATTCATTAATACTTCCCCGCAAGATCAACGTGCATTTGTGCTTAAAAAGCAAAAAGTACTGCAATGAGAACCAGATGACTCGGAAGACATAATGTGCCCATCGATAATTGATCATTATATTTCACGTCCTATTGAAATCGACACTACATGTTTAGCAGAATTTGTATCTTGCTACACGAAAACAGGAAAAAAGCGCAAAGGAAACAACAAACCATATGTCATTAGATACGTAAAGTACAATAGACATAATGACATCGAGAACTTTTGTAGAGAGAAATTGATGTTGTATATTCCATATCGAGGGAATGAAAATATAATAAAAGAGCAATACTTGTCATGGACAAAGGCTTACGTTGCACTTAAACAAACAATAAAACAAAACGAACAAAAATTCACATTTGATACCCCGTCACAATGGGGTGACATTGATGATGCAATTCATGCACTTGAAACAACAGAACAACAATTGTTTAACATAGACAACCTTACACCCACACCTACATGTAACAGAAATATGACAACAATCGCAAATGAAGAACATGAAAAATATGACTTTGAAAATGATCTTCAACATTTTCAAGACACAAAAAACATGAAAAAACCACTGCATAGGCCATATGAAATTGTAAAACAACCACACATATTAGAGAAAAAAGAGTTTTATGCTCTTAGACGAAAATTAAATGAAGAACAAGCAACATTGCTAAATGACATAGTCACTAAGAAAAAAAACAATCCAAATGAACCGCTCCACTTGTTTGTGACAGGAGGAGCAGGAACAGGAAATACTTTTATAGGAAAAGCAATATTCCAATCACTTGTGCGTATGCACAATAATATAATGCAATATGACCCTTCAAAGCCAATAGGATTAATAGGTGCCTATATAGGAAATGCAGCATTCAATATCGGAGGTGTCACATTGCACTTCGCCTTTTACATGCCTTTCAATAAGACAAATTGCCTCTCATTGAACAACGAGAAGCTAGACACATTGTGAAAGCACTATGGACAACTACGTGTTGTACTTATTGACGAAGCATCTCTTGTAGGTGCAACCACACTTTATCAAATTGATAAATGCTTGCGACAAATACTGCACATGCCCACATGTCACTTTGCAAATATTGATGTTATATTCCTTGGAGACTTATACCAGGCTCAACCTATAAGAGATTCAATGATATTTGAAAGCCCAAAGTTAGACAAAAATGTAATTCCATATGACTTTTGGAAGCAAAAAATCAAATGTTACCAATTGAAAACTGCAATGTGCCAAAAAGACACACACTTTGTCACTGTGCTAAATAGAATTAGACTAAATGAGCAATCAAAAGAAGACATAGATTACAAAAATGTAATTCCATATGACTTTTGGAAGCAAAAAATCAAATGTTACCAATTGAAAACTGCAATGTGCCAAAAAGACACACACTTTGTCACTGTGCTAAATAGAATTAGACTAAATGAGCAATCAAAAGAAGACATAGATTACATTAACGACAACTGCTTCAGATCACCACCTCTTGACCCTCAATTTCCTTATGTATTCTATCGAAACAAAGATGTCGAGAGTCATAACACCAAAATGCTATCACTAACACATGGAGAACAAATTGTGCTTAATGCCAAGGATGAACATGAGACTATGGGTACAAATTTCTATGCTTATGAAAAAACAATAGTTCTACCTTCAATGATATTGATGAAAAAAGATATGTTAGTTGAACTATATGCTGGAAACTACAACACCCAAGATGGACTAGTTAATGGTGCTGAAGGAATATTCAAAAGATACACAATATGCAATAGTGAATATGATATGGTTTGGATACATTTCCCAAATGCAAATATTGGAAGGCAACAAAGAGCAAAGTTCAACCAACAATATGACATAAACATCTCTCCAGAATGGACACCAATTTGTAGAATCTCAAAACCATTAGCAATACCTCAAAACAAATCACGTATAACGATTCGTAAACAATTTCCAGTGCAACTTGCTTGTGCAAGAACAATACATCGTACGCAAGGGCTTACACTAGAAAAAATGGCATTTGACCCATCCAGAATATCACAACATGGATTAATTTATACTGCACTATCAAGAGTTAAGAACATTAATGCTTTGTACATTTTACAAAGACTAACAACAAAGAATTTCAAGGTAAACAAAAAAATATCAGACGAGATGAAAAGACTAGAAACATTTGCATCATGGAAACTAGACCTTGAACAAAGAGCAATATGCAATGCCAATGTTAATGTGTTATCAATTGCAACATTGAACACACGTAATGCAGTTATACATATTGATGACATTGCACATGACACACAACTAATGAACAATATGATTATATGTCTTGAAGAGACTCATCTCTCTACTAGACCAAACAAAAATCAATTTGTCAAATTCAACATCATTGTATCATATTTGAATTATGGACTACTCACTTGTATAAGAGACGATATACAAATCAACGCAACTAGAAACTATAACAATAGCAAAGTTGAACTAAGTGTTGTAGATATGTATTTCAAAAAATCAATATGTCTAATGAACATATATGCAGCACCATTTAAGTGATGTTGGCTATCTTGTTTCAACATTTCATTATGTTTTGATTCATTACCAAATTATCCTTATGTGTGTGGTGAATGACTTCTTTTGTGTGAAGTGGTTAATATCCACTACATGAACCTCAGAGGTGTTTGGTAAATAAGAATCCATTGGAAATGGTTTTTGGCCATAGATAACTCCATATGGTATCCTTTTGGAAGCTCAATTATACATAGTATTCAACCATTTTGGAAGGGGAATCCATTATGCCCATTAGTGTGTCTTATTCGAAGTAAAGAATTGAAAATAGGTTTCTCATAAGTTGTTGGCCACTTCTATTTCACCATATATTTGGGATAATACACAATTCCCATGTTTAGTTGAGTAGCCAAAAGTTTAAAAAACTCCTAAAATATATTGATGAATATGGGATCCTATTCAAGTTGACGGAAGTGGGAATGTCATGTAACTTAAAATTTTGATCCAAGAAGGCTTGGACAACCAAGGAGCAATAAATGGGTGTGATAAGGCACAAAAATGAGAATATTTGGAAAGATGACTAACTACTGCCATGATTGCTAACGTGTTATTGAATCTTAGGAGTCCTACTATAAAATCCATAAATATGCCAATTCATATATGTGTTGGGACTAGTAGTGGTTCCAATACCCTTAGCATTTTCATTGTCTCACCCTTGTTTCTTTGGAAAGTGGCACATATTGCTACAAAATATTAGATGTATGTTTTCATTCCTTTCCAAAAGAATGTGTGTTTATCTCTTTCATAGGTTCTATGAATGCTAGATTGGCTTGTTGTAGGTGATGAATGAAACTCATATAAGACAATTTGTTTTAAGGGAAAAAAATTACTAGAACAATGCATCCTTTATAGTACAATTTATATTTCTACCATGTATACCCTTTAGGAGGGTTGGGATCTTATTGAACTATTTGGATGAATTGAGATCCAATGTCATTTTCCATCCATACTTAATTATCTTCCTTTAACCAACCTAAAAATGGTAAGGATAAGTATAAATAAAAGGAGAAACCATCCTCCTCAAATTGCCTTGAAAAAGCATCAACCAACACATTTTCTTTATACCCTTATTGTATATAATATTGTAATCATACCCCAACATATTAGTATCCTAGTTATGTTGAATTGGTAATGGCTTATTATATATAATATTGTAATCATACCCCAACATATTAGTATCCTAGTTATGTTGAATTGGTAATGATAACCTTTATTCTAGGAAATACTTCATAATGCCTTTATACCCTTATTATATATAATATTGTAATCATACCCCAACATATTAGTATCCTAGTTATGTTGAATTGGTAATGATAACCTTTATTCTAGGAAATACTTCATAATGTAATGGTTGGTATTTATACATAAACACCTTCCTATGGGATATGGACACCAAAGTCTAAATTTCATGAAGGATGTGCATCAAATGTTTCTTGTTTCTATATTTTCCCAAATTGTGATCACACAATTTATTGCTTGTGAATGTCAAGGGGTTCCCTTCCAAGAAGGTCTGAGTCTGAGGCATCACATTCCAAGAAAAAAGTCTTAGTAAAATTTAGCACTACTAATACTAGAGTATTGCACATGGCATCATTTAAATATGGGGATACTCAACTACCCTCACTCTATACAAAGGAATCATTTTTAGTAGCAAATTTAAAAGAGAAACAAAATTTTCCATATTTTTTCACAAACTTCTCGCAGTAACTTGTAAGTCCTAAGAATCCGCATAATATCTTTAAGGTCGTGGGGTAGGGATAATCTTGCATGTCCACCACTTTCTAATTGGGATTGAATTGAACTCCATATTGACTTACAATATGACCTAAGTATTCAACATATGAAGCCTCAAACATACATTTGGAATGTTTCATAACTAATAGGGGGTCTCATGGTAGTTGCAAGGCTCTATTAACATGTTCTACAAGGGAT
This sequence comes from Pseudotsuga menziesii, assembly GCA_001517045.1. NCBI lineage: Eukaryota > Viridiplantae > Streptophyta > Pinopsida > Pinales > Pinaceae > Pseudotsuga > Pseudotsuga menziesii. The sequence continues at coordinate 45,916 of LPNX010391481.1, forward strand.
TCCCATGTTTTGTTGTAGATTAATATATCATCAAATAATACTAGCACAAAAATTGTATAGGAAGGGTTGAAAAATATTGTTCATAAAGATCTGGAAAGTGGATGAAGCGTTGCAAAGGCCAAAGGGAATCAATAAACACTGATAATGAATTTTATGTGTATGTAAACTTATATTAGGGAGGTATTCCTCTTTCATATTTATTTGTTGGTAATCTAAACAAAGGTTAGGTTTAGTGAAAAACTTGTCTCCATGAAATTCATCCAAGAGACCAACAATGGATGGGATGGAAAAATTTTACTTGATGGTAAACTTATTGAGATCTCAAAAATCAAGATAAATGCACCAATTACCCTCCTTTTCTAATACTGTGACCACTGCTAAAGAGTAAGGGATAGTATTGGCACATACGATTCTCACCTCCAATAATTCATTAATCGTATTTAAATTTTTATTATTCTATGAAAAATGATACCTATTAGGATTCACATTGGCAGGTTGACTACTTGGAATTAGGGGAATACCATGGTCATGCGCCTCCCCACGTGAAAGTGGAAAACCATGGGGTGTTTCAAATACCTATTTATATTTAGAGAATACCAACCACAAAATAGGGTGAATTTCCTATAAGGGGGTGTCCCCTTGAGGATGTGTATGGAATTGAACTTTCAATGATTCTTATATGGCATTGATTCCTAAGTGGATTTTCTTTGATAATTTATCCATATGATGAGAGTTGATAATTCCAAGGAAACTAAATTGAATCCCCATGAGGGCATGTGTATTACCTTTATTGCCGGTATAAACCCTTGAAATCCATCATGATAGATTGCAAATCGTTTAACCATTCTTCTCTAAGAACTACATCACAATCTTTAAAGAAAACATGTGAGTTTTGAGATGATTCCCACCCATTTGAACATTCACATATTCACAAAATCCACCACCATTGCCTATCATAATTTAAAAGTTTGGTGTGCATAGACATAACAATCAATTTCTTCAACCACTTTCCTATGAATAAAACTTTTGGTATTTCAAATATCAATTAAAATAATCACTTTCTGGTGCTCTATTTAACCAATCAACTTCAAAGTTTGGGGTGTTGAAAACCCTAAAACGTATGGAGAGAATTTTTGGGATCCTCGCAAGGGGCTTGCAAGGTGGTTTATTTCTTTGTTGTAGGGGTTATGTATTTAAATTAGGTGGGGTATTTAAATTTGTGACAATTGAAATACCATTCATGACAATTATGGCAAGTTCTAAGGCATAAGCATTTGATCATCTATTCCTAGGACAAATTTTGGATTCTCCAAGGCTTAGAGGTGGCGGGTTTGAGGGTAGTTTTCAAAGGCGGAACAATGAAAGTTGTGAATAAACATATTTTGGTTTGGGAATTAATCACCATCTCAGTTTGTTTAGCTCTCACACAATCTTCCAACCAAGTAGTTGGGCACTACATCATGGATTGTGCTATAACTCCCCCCTTGAGAGACTAATTTAAACATTTTTTTAAATGGAATTAGATAGATCCTTTGTGCAAATTTCCAACTACTCAAAGGTTGTGATACATTCTATAACTATGCTTGCTTAATGTAATTTTGTTAGTCATCCAAAATAGCAAGTGACTCATTCAAAATGAGCATAAATGGCATTCATAAAATGGCTCTAGGAAATGTAACCGCCATGAGTTTTTTAATATCATTGGTGTGGTGAATCCAATAATAGTGTTGCAATTAAAAGTATTTCTATTGGACAAAACTCTAACATGACATTAGGAAGTATAGCATATCATGCACCACCTATGCTATCACTAAAGCTACCATAAAAAATAGGGGCTGTACATTCCTCTACTTACCATAAATAAGCATTGCCATTGCTTTGTACCAAAATATGAAACTTCCACTTGAATATTTGTTAGCTCATCAAATATGCCATGTATATTGAAATAGTGTTCCATTTGGGTAACCCAACTTGAGGGATTGTGATGCAGGAGCATCATTGGGTAACCCGGGTCCACTCATTCATAATGTACTCCAGTGTAACGGGTTGGATAGCACAATGCCCAATCCCATGAGACATTCCGCATAGCCAACAAAATAGTCGCTCTTCTTCTGAGACTGCTTTCTATCCTACTGACGAGTGGGATAGCACAATGCCCAATCCCGTTAGACATTCCGCATAGCAAACAAAATAGACAAGTAATTCATAGCATAACGACCCACGCTCCAGAGTATAATCGATGGTAAATCTATGTAGAAGAATGTGCGCCTATCTTCTTATAAAATCCTGAGTGTCTAAAGGTGTGCAACGACCACAAAATTGACGAGCCTTGGCCTTACCATCATATAGTTGTCTGATTTATGTTTGCAACTGCAACCAACGACCATATAACTGATGCAGCCTTGGCCTTTCCGTCATATAATTTTCTTCTTTATGTTTTCAATTGCAACCGGCATTATGGGCACTAATAATGAGTAGACGTAGCTTCTGACACCATAGATCCCATATACGTCATGTATCCGAACACCTTGCTTGTTTGCTACACTTTGCATTTGAACTGGAAGTCTCATCTCGAACATTTGGGATTACAGCAACAACACCGACACGGACTCCATAACTCACCAAGCCAGACCCGGTTTTTTTCTCTCCTCTTAAAAGCTACACCAGAGAGCCTCCAAAGAATAAATGACAATGAGTTCAAAGTTGTGAGGAACAAAGGTGTTTTATCATCACCAAGCCAGATTGCTTAAACAACGTTCTTCTTAGTATTTGTCCACGTTACCAGAGATCTTGCTCCTACAGAGAGGCCTTTAATCGTGCCATTCCAGTCCGGTGGCACCTGTACTACATGCAGAATAGATTGCATGAGGTGAGGCAGTGAAGGTGGCATATGCTGGATTCGATTGATCATGTTATAGAAGTTTACCATCAACAAACAACTTATGTTATGAATTAATGCTAGTGTGAATCATAGCATTAATCCACTTACAAAAACAAAAACAATGACATTCCATTCAATTGAAAATAATTGTTTGTTATAGTATAGTATAACGTGAAGAATATTGACGGACTCATTAATGGGCCTCGAAAAGAGGCCAAATAAGAGGTCCAAATATTTGATTGGATGGAAGAAATTTAATAGAAAATGTAACCAAATATAATTGGATGGAACTTAAATTAATAGAAATTTAATTTGGGTAACTTAGGTTAATTGAATAAATTTTGTATTGATTTTTGTGCACGGACTAATAGAACTGCGGCAAGCCGATTACAATAGTCCATGCTAGCCCACGGCAGGGATTATAAACTTAGTCCCTGCTAGCCCATGGCATAATTCCTCTTGATACCCTTATGCAATTGTATAATTGTCTAATTGAAAGAATAGTTGGTTTGTTCCATGCTTAGTAGGATTCTTGGTTGTCCATACAATGATGCTGGTGTAGAGTTTGTAACTAGAGTTTATAGTTACAATTGCATGAGGTTTAATTGCATGAGGTTACAACACTTCAATAAACAGACATCTGGTGAAGTATCTCTTAAAATAGTATTAGTAACGTGAAGTATCTCTTAAAATAGTATTAGTAACGTGAAGCTAATGAGGAACAGGCTCATAGGGGAGTATCTAGTGTATGCATAGATGGGAGGCAAACATATGACAAATCTTACCATCTTTCTACCGATTTCGTCCTCATCGCCTTACTATGATCTTTTTTGTATGTGTGAATCTGTGTGTGGTTTGATTCGGAGTCCCTATGTGGCTTGGCTTGCAGGAGTCAGTATCAATCTGTGTGGTTCGAGCACGAGTCTGTGTCTGTGTCTGTGTTGTTCGAGAACGAAGTCAAGATGTGACGTCGAGTCCGATGCCTTGAGAGATAATAGATTCTAGCTTGGAATTTAAAACAACCTATCTTTTAGTAATCGAAACAACTAAGCCCCACTTAAGTATCAGTTGCCAATTTTTTCAGCGGTGACAAAAATAGAATAGAGCAATTATCATGAGATAAGCGCGGTTTTTAAAACAATGCATACGATAGTTGAATATATATATATATATAGATGGTTGTTTAATTATATATGTTCGAAGAGATAGATTAAGATCGTATACCCTTGAAGGAGGTAGTTCAAGGTGGGTATCAAAATAGTTCAATTAAATCTTTAATTAATATACATGGAAGATGTATATCATGAAAATAGTTATAAAGTTATTTCCAATGTATATGCAATAATTTAAAAAGGATTGCTTTGGAAATATTTATTGCATGAGGTTACAACATTGCACGAGGTTACAACATTTTAACATAGAGCTCCACGCAGCCAAGTAGTACCTTCATACTGCTCCATGCACTCAATTAAAACACCACGCTCAATGCAACACCTCCACAAAGGAATGCTTTACAATGCAATATGCCAAAAGTTAAATGCTTGCAATACTTCAACGCAGCTCCACCACCTCCATGCAATCACAGCAATAGTGGAAGCTCCACTCAACACAATGGTCTATGGTTTCCACGAGGTCATTTCAATAGATGTACTGCAAGAACAGTCACCAAAATACAAGAGCGTATAGGTAAAGAGTGGATATTGCACCAAGACAATATTGTTTAAAGGCTTAGTGTTTCTGGAGGAGCACTTCAAAATAGTGTTCACTGTCTTCTTTTGCAACTATAGTCTCGATCTGGATGCTCTCTTTCACATTATGGACGCGGCACACATTCACTTCTCACCGAGAGCGTGCACTCCAATCCACATCGGTGATATACATCGAATTTGCTACCAATGAAAACTTGAATATCACTTATACATGGCTGGAAAGCTAGTTTTAAAAAAGAAGTTTAAACACCATTGTTTGTTTTCGTTAATTGCTTTTGTTTTGAATAACAAATAGTAGGTATCCTAACAAAAATAAGTTTTTATAAAGGCTAAAATTATCTAGCATGTTACAGCTCATTTGATGTCTTTCAAACTGCTAAAATTATTTAATTTGAATAGCCTATTTAATATTGCAACAAAGCTGTTGCATATTGTTAGATTTCAAATAGCCTAAAACACAATAGCTTTAACAGCTCTGCTGCATCATACCACCAAAAAAACTCCAGCATATAAATTCAGTAGCTCCAAAAAAGTGTATGGGAATAAACTTTGGTATCCTCTTAGCAAAATTCAAAAACTGGTATCACTATCAAATACCTGAAAAGTAGAATTGAAACGAAAGGTAGGTTGTTGAATATCCTCGATCAATTATTTTGTAACCGTACCATAATTATATACATACTTTCACGTTAATATTAATTAAAACAAATTATTTAATATAAACATGGTTATCGACATTCTTTAAAACATCGTTAGATGTTTATGTTTACAAATGGACAGAATATTAAAAAATGGTTTATCACTTAATTTAATTAATTGCATTGATTGATACCAGATATGTTTGTGCTCAAAATAGATTTGGGCACTTTCCCTCATCAACACTTCGTTCTTAATGTCTCAGAGATTAGTGTAGCAGTTTTATAAATTGTATGATCTAATAATTTTATGTTTTTATTAATATTTTCATCATTAGTTTATCAAAATTGTAATTCATCCATTTATGACGAGATGTAGATCTTAAACCAAATAACAGTCGAAACTTTGAGGAGCAGTTCGTTCACGGGGCGAAAAAATTTCTTGGACAACTCTTAGTCGTAGCCAGTAAATTTCTTGAACGAGCCGCTCGTCAGAGCGAGTAGTTCACCAAAATTATATGGTCTTACATTTCGGCTACCATTATTACGTGGACACGAAATGCAAGCAGTGCCAGACAAATTCAAGAGTACCAAATGAATTCAAAGATAAAATGCAAAGGAGTGAGCTAGCTATGGAGCAATCCTCCCTCTATCGGACGGAGGAGGAGCAAAGTCAACGTTAACTTTGCTCCTCCTCTGTCCGATGAGGGAGGATTGCTCCATAGCTAGCTTACTCCAAATGGAAATGAAGAATACGTCACAGAATGCATTTTCGAATAATTAATTATGACGGAGAAGTCATGAGCGGAGGCTACCTGTTCATTGAAACATGATATTAAAACCCTTGGTAAAAAGCGATTCCCATTAAATTGATAGAGCTTTATCCTCATAAGATAGAGCAATGAGTATAAGTTACATGTATCTTATAGAGTACCATCACGAAAGGTGAATGTTTCTAGATCTTAACCCTTAAATACATTGGCACAACTACTTGTAAATGGAAGTTTGGACACGATGGGTTGGTATTTTTAGACGTATAGCTTGCATGCATGTGATCGAAGCACATGTCTAACATGTCTCACACATCGCATACATGGTCTAACCACATGGCAATTGAATAAGCTGGAGTTCATGAAGAAAAGATTAACCCATTAAGACCCTGGCTGGGCTGCTCTACCAAGTGGCTGCTCGTTCTGCAAACTTCAAGACTAGTCGTCACCCAGGCTTGTACCAGTTTATGTTTGACCCAGGGAGACTTATCTTACCTTAAATCCATGACGGCAGGGGCTTGGAAGAAAAACAGGTAAGATATAATACTCGAACATCGTACTTATTGTTTCAGTTCTTTGATAGCAGGTAAAAAATGATTTTTACTTGAACCCCGATACTGGGAAGAAAAATAACAAGATGCAGATAACTGCCCCGTCTGTGACTTTGGAGCATGCTTTTGATTTTATTTTTGAAGGATTTCACAGGCAAGGTCACATAGATGCATTGTGACATAGATGCATTGTGGCATACACGGGGAACGCCAGGCAATATTGTATTAATTTGCTTAAATTCTCATTAGGTTAGGCTTGCAGGATTCTGCGAGAACGTTACAGTGGGTGGCACAATCCTCGATTGTTACACTAATCTAAATTTGATTGTGTGTTCTTCGTAATTAGATTAAATTCCAAATTAGTAGCGTAATTCGCACTGGATGTAAAGAAATTCTCAGATTCTTAAAAGATATAAGTTATGCTCTTTTTATAATTTTTTCCTTGTATCTTTGTTCAGCACTGGGATCCTTCTCAGACCATTTTAATTGAATTCCAGGTTATAATAATCAGAGTGCCTTCTCAGAGTGGTATTATTATGATAATGCATGATGATTAATTTGAATAGCATTGGCCAATGCAGGTGCTCCGCCTGTTTTGTTTTTGCTTATTAAGTACGAAATTAATTATGAGTGCGATCTCCACAATGAAGTTAATAAGGCAGTTTGATAATAAGTACATGTGAGCTGTAGCAATTAGCAGGTAAAAAATGATTTTTAAACTTCTGAAATTATTATGACTTGTCCATCTATAAATGCATTGGAGGTTATAAATGCATTGGAAGCATGGTGTTTTCCTCAACAATTAGCAAAAAATAGAAGCGAATTCTGTCTATTGCAATTTGTATCAGCTCTTTCTCTTTGTTAACAATTTGCAAACATGTCTTCTGACAGCAATGATAGCCAAAACCGAGCCGACTAAACTTGGGTTTAGGGCTCAGTCGAAATTCAAATTTTAAATTTTCACTTTTCACCTCGACCACTTTACTTTTTCACCAGTGGGGTGAAACTTGTCTATGCCCGACTAGACAATTTTACAAATTTTAGTCGGTCCTACACTTGACCAAAATTACTCCGACTTACTTGTCCGACCAATTTTTACCTCGACCACTTTTACTCCGACCAAGTCGGACCTTCGACTAAGTCGGCTGCTTTAGTCGGCTGACTCACCGACCACTCAAGTTGGCTCTTCGACCACTCTAGTCGGCTCACTTTGGTCGGACTGTGCAAAATATGTTTCTTAGTCTAAAGACTTAAGAAATTACAAATACTTTTCACCTGTGAGTAAAATGAAGTAAAATAGACACATTTACAAATCCAAATAACTTATGAGAAACATGTGCCCAAATATGTAGGAAGACTTGAGTCAACCAATGTGCCGTAAAACCTAAAACCTGGAACTTTCACGCAGTGAGATTTTTTATGGGTTCTTGTTCTTTCACTTATCAGTAACTGTAAAAGACATTTACAGAAGTAAATCTGGAAATATATGCGACCAAATAATCATGCATTCAACCACAAACTATTTCATATATTAACTATGCTGAAATAACAAAGTACTACAAACTTGTCGGTTACAAAATGGTCGGTCCAGACTTGTCTGTCCAGACTCGTCGATCTACAGAGCTTCAGCTCTTCCACTAAATTACATGCACAGAAGCTTGAGCTTCGACTTCTCTTTTTCACCGTGAGTTCCTCTGCTGTCTGTCTCTGTGTTCCTGTGTTCAACTGATTTACAAAATGCTTCTTCTATTTATAGGCAATCTGAAAATTGCTACAGCATGGGTCGACTGACTTGCCATTAAAGACTGTAATTACTATCTATCTAACAACTTAACTTCTGAAATAAATTCGACTGGACTATGTTGCCTACTCATGGACTTTTCCTTCTTGTCGACTGACAGACAAGATCTTGACTTGTACGGCCTCTGACAAAGTCGGCTGAAAGCTAAGTACAGATCTGCGAGTAATTACCATTTTCCAACTCTCCCCCTTAATTATGAGCAGATGGGGATTTTTAAAACAAAATTTACAAAATGTTTCAGAGCTTAGACATGCTCTGTTTATGACAGAGTTCACTGTGGAGAACTTGTCATTCCTAGATAACTACGCAGATACTGGAATGTGTCCTTTGCCAATGGCTTTGTGAAGATGTCGGTCAGTTGGTCTTCAGACCTGCAAAATTCCAAACAAATTTCCTTGTCGTTCACCAACTCTCTTATAAAATGAAACCTTGTGTCAATGTGCTTGGTTCTCTTGTGAAACACATGATTCTTTGATAATGCTATGGCTGAATTGTTGTCATAGAATATTGTTGTCGGTTCTTGATGGTTCTGTGACAAGTCTTTTAAGACTCTCTTCATCCAGACAGCTTGACATGCAGCACTTGTTGCTGCAACATACTCTGCTTCAGCTGAAGATAGAGTTACTATGGGCTGTTTCTTTGAAGCCCATGAAACAACACCTGTACCAAAATGAAATGTGTATCCAAATGTGCTTTTCGTGTCATCTATGCTGCCTCCATTGTCACTGTCAGTGTAACCAATGAGTTTAAAATTTTCTGAAGTTGAGTACATAATACCAAGGTCTTTTGTGCCACTTACATACCTCAGAATTCTTTTACCTGCTTGCCAATGTGAGTCTTTTGGTGACTCCATGAACCTTGAGATCAGACTTACACCATACATAATGTCTGGTCTTGTTGCTGTCAAATACATAAGGCTACCAACAAGCCTTTTGAACAGTGTAGGATTTACAGTGGATCCTTCATCATCCTTGCTCAATTTTAAACCTGTTATTACTGGTGTTGGGGCTGTCTTGCAGTTAGACATGTTAAACCTTTTTAAAACTTCACTTGCATACTTAGACTGTGATATAAAGATACCACTTTCAGACTGCTGAACTTCAATTCCCAGAAAAAATTTCATAAGCCCCAGATCAGTCATTTCAAATTCACTTTCCATGACTGTTTTAAAATCTGCTATGTCATAATCACCAGTAAATATTAAATCATCTACATACAGGCAGACAATTAGCATCCTACCTTGCTCATCGACTTTGGTGTACAAAGTCGGTTCACTTTCACTTCTGTGAAATCCATTTTCAATGAGATAGGAATCAATCTGACTGTACCAAGCTCTAGGAGCTTGCTTCAAACCATAGAGTGCCTTTTTCAGCCTGTACACTTTGTGCTCTTGACCTGGAACTTCATACCCTTGTCGCTGTTCCACATATACTTACTCTTCTAGATAGCCATTTAAGAATGCCGACTTGACATCCATTTGATGAACATGCCATTTGTTTTGTGCAGCAATGGCCAAAACTGTTCTGACTGTATC